>CM064530.1:38947027-39111095 GCA_032716605.1 Paralithodes platypus
AGACTCGTAAGTAACTCGACAGTTTAGGTTAAGTAAACATACTGGAAGTTCAAATTAGGCGCCAGTATTAGGCTAAGTTATATATCTTTATAAAAGATATGTACTATTTCGTATTAAGTCTCTATGGGTTTATTATCCATGGGTTATCATTATAATTAATCCGGTATATCTTGTAGATAGTTAAATGACGCATTGGTGGATATGAACTGCGCTTGCATCATATTCGGGAACCTGAGGGTCCCTCGCTCCAAGACAGACTAGAATCGCTTTAGCTACGACCTCGTCAAGATCTCCTTCTAGCCGCTCCAATACAACCACCTGTTTCCTGCTAAGTCATCCTAATCCTAAGTCATTTTTCTATTGCACTAGACATATCAAAAGCTTTCGATAGAGTCTGGCACAAATCTTTAATTTCTAAACTACCCTCCTTCGGTTTCTATCCCTCCATCTGTGCCTTAGTCTCTAATTTCCTTTCCGGCCGTTCCATAGCCGCGGTTGTGGACGGCCATTGTTCACTTCCTCACCCTATAAACTCTGGTGTTCGTCAGGACACTGTCCTATCTCCTATTCTCTTTCTAATTTTTATAAATGATTTCCTTAACTGTACCTTAATTCCCATCCATTCATACGCAGAAGACTCAACCTTACACTACTCCATTAGTTTTTCAGAACGCCCCAGCCAGCAATCCCTTAACGACAAACGTAATGAAGCCATAGAACTCTTAAATTCTGATCTAAATACTATCTCCAATTGGGGCAGAGAAAACCTTGTTACATTTAATGCTTCTAAAACCCAATTTCTCCATCTATCTACCCGTCAGGATCTCCCAGCGGACTATCCCTTATTCTTTAACAATACAAAAATCAACCCTTCATCTTCTCTCAATATTCTTGGTGTCTCTTTTTCTTCTGCTCTCATTTGGAAGGACCATATTACCAGTCTTGCTAAGGCAGCCTCCCAGAAGCTGGGTGTGCTCAACCGCCTTAGGGGGTTCTTTTCCCCAGCACAGCTTCTTGCTCTATACAAGGGCATAGTGCATCCTTGTATTGAGTATTGTTCACATGTGTGGGGAGGTTCCTCTCACACCGCTCTCCTAGACAAAGTTGAAAGGAAGGCCTTTCGTATCATTAACTCCCGTCTACTCACCTACTCTCTGCAATCTCTCTCTCTCCACCGCAATGTTGCATCTCTCTCGCTATTCTATCGCTACTATAATAATAAGTGTTCCTCAGAGGTTTCCCAGTGCATACCACGTCCTTTACGTAGGGCACGTGGTACCCGTCTTGCAACGCAATCCCAAACCTACTCTGTGCAACTCTCTAACCCAAGAGTGAAACGTTACTCTCAAATTTTCTTCTACTCAACAGCTGAGCTCTGGAACTCTCTCCCAGAATCAGTCTTTCCCTCTTCCTATGACTTAAATTGCTTCAAACTCCGTGTGTCCAGGCATTTTGGCTCGATCGTCCCTTGATTTTGGCCCTGTCACTCTTTCAACTATGGGGGAGGCACTCGCTATAGGCAGTTCTGCATTTTGCCTCCCTCAATCACATAGAAAAAAAATAAAATAAAAAAATAAATAAATAAAAATCTTATATCTTAGTGGCCACTATATCTTCTATCTATTCCTACCACTATCATTGAGCTATCTATCCCTATCAACAAATAAAAGTAAGTTAACTCCTGTGAATTTATAGGTAAATTCCACTTTGTTTACTATCGAATTCTCACAAATGGTCCTTCGATACCTCTGACTTTTGCCTTATGCTATCTTTTCTTCTTTGTCTTTTCTTTCTTCTGCTTTCATATTGTCTACTATTTTCTAGCTATTCCTTCTTTCTGTTCCCTAGTTCCGCTTCCCTGGTGCCCCTGTAGGTTTGTGGGCTGGTGTTTATTGTCTGTGGCCTCATTTCCGCCGGGTTTCTGTGTTTGACAGTGATCCCACGCTATGGTTGGGATTCTGGGATATGTTCCACTGTAGTGTCCACAGCAATGCGGAACTCAGTGACATCCAAAAATTCACCTACTTAAGAAGTCAACTGAATGGCGAGGCAAATCAACTCATTGAAGGTTTCGCAATCGAGGGAGCCAGCTACCAAACAGCGGTTGCCCTTCTAAAGAAAACCTATGGGCAGAGGGATAGAATTAAGGCAGCACATATAACTAACCTTACTACTTTTAATCCTCCCTCTTACAATGTCGAGGAACTAAAGTGATTCTATGCTAGTTTTGAAAGTACACTGAGGTCAATAGAGACCTTACAAATTACCCTTCATGAAGCTAGTGTTGTAATTCTCATGAATAAATTGCCATCCCCACTAAAGGAAACATTAAAGAGAACTTTAGGTGAAGAAAGGTTTGTCCAGGCTTACCAGACAGAAGTGTTCAACATGGAAAGTGTAGCAGAATGGACTACACCACACATACCAGTTGCTTCAGCATCCTTTGCGGTGCAGGAGGCCTTGGTGCGAAGGAAGGGTTGCAATTTGTGAGAAGGGGCACATGCATGGTTAAAGTGTCTCAAATTTAAAACCAGTGCTCTGAAAGTAAAACGCGCAAAACAACTCAACCTTTGCACCGGGTGCTTATCTTCAACCCACGGGAGCAATAGTTGTGTGAACCCTGACATCCGCAGCTGCTAGTTCTGTCAAAACAGACACTACCATATCCTCTGTCAGTCCAGATCTCAATGGGACGGTGCAAAGAAGGAGCAAAAACCTCAACAAGTAACAAAGACCAAGACGCAAACTACCACGATGTCTGTGTCATCAAAGAAGACTAGTATTATCCTCCCAACTGTTATGCTGCCAACAGTTAAGGAATCAAGAGGAACAGTCAAGATGAGAACACTGCTGGATCAGCGCTCACAGCGCACCTTCATTTTAAATTCCGCTTTAGACTCGATCCATTATATAAAAGTGGGTGATGAAGAACTAGAATTGCGAGGTTTTACCGGAGCATGTGAGAGCAGAAAGTACCCAGTAGTGTCCTTCACATACAAGTTCCGGGGCAGAAACTATCCTCTACAAGCAATTGTGGTTGAAACTCTCCCGGATCACAAAGGATCAGAATGCCTTGAAGCATACATGAGAGTTTTGCGAAACAAGGGTTACAAATTAGCTGATCCTCTAATGACACAGACATCTCGACTGGACTTGTTGGTTGGTGCCGATTTTTATTATCTAGTGCGGCCAGGGTACAAAAAGGAGGGTGACATAATTCTCTTGCCCACTAAATTTGGCTATGCACTAAGTGGCTCCTGCCATAACGACAAGTCTAGCGCCCAAGTAGAAGTAGTTACAATTTTGAAAGTTGCGGTTACCCCGATGGATCAATATATATCCACGGAATCAAGTAATCCATGTCATAATGAATTAAAATGGATGTGGGAACTGGATCATCTAGGAATTTCTCCAAACGAAGATTCAAAGGAAAAAATGGCTGCGTTGGACTAGGAGGCAGTAACATACTCTGCACAGAATCAGCAATATGAAGTCAGACTGCCATGGAACCAACATAAAGAGAAGCTGCTTTCTAATTATGCTTTAGCAGCGGGTCGCCTAAGGGGTCTGCAGAAGCGTTTCAAGCAAGAACCTGTCTATTATAGTCACTATACCAACGTTATCCAAGTGATGAAGAGACTGTCATTAAGCGTTACTGGGATACCCAAAGAATAATGTCTCAAGCATATTTATATCTCAGAGAATTGGCTACCAATAGTCCTCAACTACATGACCTCCTGCAATTGGATGGTGTTGCTGCCAAGAATCAAGAGCGAGTGAAGACATTAGGACTCTGACCTGACTCTGATCTGTTGACGTTCAATGCTAGTCTCCCAGAGACCAATAAGGCAACAAAGAGAGAGTGCTTAAGAGTGGCGGCACAACTGTTCGATCCACTCGGTGTACTACTGCCCGTTACAATAAGGTCCAGAATTTTCTTACAGCAATTATGGAGACTGAATCTAGATTGGGGCGATCCGCTATCTGACGACTGCGCTACCGAATGGTCTACACTACAGTTACCAAGGACCTGCACCTCTGCTGTGACTTTACTTATCCTCGGAGGATGGTATATGCTGATTCAGTGGAACTTTATGCATTTAGCGATGCAAGTGGTGTCACCTATGGCACTGCAATATATTGTGTGAGCCCGGAACATAGCTGTCTGGTCATCGCTAAAGCAAAGGTCGCTCCCATAAGATCCATAACTATACCAAGATTAGAGCTAACTGCTGCTTTGCTAGCCGCCAGATTAATCAAATTTGTGGAGGAAGCCTATCATAATATTGTAAAAGTCGACAAAATTGTTTTATGGTGCGACAGCCAGGTTACATTGCATTGGTTGCGTAGTATGAAGAAGCTTCCAGTGTATGTCGCACACCGTGTTGACGAAATCAAATCCCTTCTTCCGACTGTAGAATTCCGGTACGTGTCCTCTAAAGAAAACCCTAGTGACTTACTGTCTAGAGGTGTTTCGGCAAAATATCTGCAATCTTCTGCGTTTTGGTGGGAGGGGCCCATGTGTCTCCGAAACAAGGACGAGTGACCAGAAGACATATTACCAGATGACCCAACGCCAAAAGTAACTAGCCAAGTCATTGGGACCAATGATGAACAGGACACACGGTTATGGAACTGGGAAAAATATGGCGGTTATGATAAATTCATTCGGGTAGTTGCATGGACTATTCGATACAAGAATAATTTGAAGGCAAACATTAAAGGGACGTCTCCCACAGACAGTGACCTCCTGAGCATAAAGGAGCTAAAAGTAGCAGAAAAGATTATAGCTCAAAGATGCCAGCAGGAATGCTTCCCAAAGGAGTACGAGATGCTGTCTGGTGACAAGGGTACTCGCAATAATTTGGTAAACCAATTAGGACTTGTCATGAAAGGAGGATTAATTGTATGTGAAGGTAGATTGAAGTTAGCGGCTTTTCCGGATTCAATGAAATATCCGATACTACTGCCTTCCAAACATCCTTTCATTACCATGCTCATCAATATTTGTCATCGTGTCTGTTGTCACTATGGAGTTAATCACGTTGTCGCATATATACGGCAGAGGTGGTGGATTTCTAAGATAAGATGAGCAGTTAAACAAGTGACCAGTAAGTGTATAACCTGTCGTAAAATACAGGGTAAACCTACGCGAAAGCTAGAGTACCTCCTCTACCAGACATCAGGACTACTAGAGATCCCTTCGAGGTCACAGGGGTTGATTATACAGGAGCAATTCCTGTCCGGGGCTCACACAACAACAAGGCTTATATGCTTTTATTTACGTGCGCTACTACAAGAGCTATTCACATTGAAGTAGTTATCAGTATGACCTGTGACAGCTTTATCCATGCGTTCCGGAGATTTTGTAGTAGGCAGGGATTTCCACAGATAATGTTAAGCGACAATGCTGCTACATTTGTGGGAGCTTCCAGACACTTGGAAGACATTCAAAGCAATCCCAGTATTCAGGCTCATCTTGCCGAAATCCGATGTGAATGGCGTTTTATCCCAGCATGCGCGCCTTGGTTCGGAGCTATTTGGGTGAGAGCCATAGGTATTGTGAAGGCTGGGCTTAAAAAAATACTAGGTTGTGCTCTAGTCTCCTTTGAGGAACTAACTACTGTCCTATTGGAGCTGGAAGCTACCGTGAATGACCGCCCTTTAACATATGTCTCGGGTGATCTGGAGGACCCTTGCCCTATTACTCCATCCATGCTGGTTAAAGGTCGTAGACTTCGTGACTTCCCAAAGGACCTAATTCAGCTAGATGAGCTGCAGGATCCTAGTTACGATAGTAAAGCAGCGATACACAGCAGGTACAAATACATCAATAAGTTGATCCAGGACCTATGGAAGCGTTGGTCTAGTGAATACTTGGCATCACTACGAGAAGCCTATAAGAATAAAAGAGGCTCATCAAGCAGTGTATGGCCAAAGCTAAATGACATCGTGCTTATACATGACGAGGGACCTCGTGTCCTTTGGAAACTTGGTAGGGTAGTTAAACTTGGTAGGTAGCTAGACTCTATCCCAGATGAGATGATCTGGTTAGAGTGGTCCCGATTAGAAAAAAAACTGGCCTGACCACTCGACCCATCATCAAGTTGTATCCATTGGAACAGGAAATCGAAAGCATTTCGATCCCTCAACCGGCGGTCACTGGTGATGGTGTTAGCTCTCACGACTCCACCCCTATGTCACCAGCGGTCGCTGGACCATCTGCCAGTAATGATCCTGTTGGAAGATTACCTCTTCGCCGAGCCGCTGTTAGCTCTTCACAGCTTTGGAGATCTAACATCGCTGCGGGATTATTGTAGATAATGTATATATTGGTGGTGGGAATGTGTCGAGACTCGTAAGTAACTCGACAGTTTAGGTTAAGGTAACATACTGGAAGTTCAAATTAGGCACCAGTATTAGGCTCAGTTATATATCTATATAAAAGATATATACTATTTAGTATTAAGTCCTTATGGGTTTATTATCCATTATTATATTGGGTTGTCATTATAATAAATCCGGTATATCTTGTAGTTAGTTAAATGACGCATAGGTAGATAAGATAACTGCGCTTGCGTCATATTCGGGAACCTGAGGGTCCCTCGCTCCAATTCAAACTAGAATCGCTTTAGCTACGATCTCATCAAGATATCCTTCTAGCCGCTCCAATACAACCACCTGTTTCCTGCTAAGTCATCCTAATTCTTATATCTTAGTGGACACTATATCTTCTATCTATTCCTACCACTATCATTGAGCTATCTATCCCTATCAACAAATAAAAGTAAGTTAACTCCTGTGAGTTTATAGGTAAATTCCGCTTTGTTTACTATCGAATTCTCACACTATTGTCCGGCTCTGAGGTGGTGAAGTTATTCCAGTAGTTACCTAAGACTCATATATTTTTAAAGGACCCATATTGGGCCCGAAACAGATTTCGAGAAAGAGAGAAAATGCTTGACAAACCAAGTGGTTTCAACCAATAATAATTGATGTCTTCTTATAAGACAAAATAAAGAAAAAGATATTAGACTTATGAAAAGATATAAAAGGATGATGTGTTAAGAGAATATTAGTTATTCTTGACAGAGAAGGCTCCATGCCATTTAGCTATCAAGAGTATAGGGCAGCAAATAGACATTAACATTAAAGTAAGAGGGGATGATTCATAAATAGATAAGCAACTATAGGGCTCAGGGAAATAAAGAATAGTTGCAGTTAGATCAGCTCTAGTTTGAGAAATAGATAAGGAGGACACTAGTCCGTATGATAAACTATATCTTTTTGTTATAAAGGAAACATTGTCAATCATATGTTTAAAAGAATGTTCCGTCGGTTCCGTGGTAAGCGTTACGAGTATTAAGTCAAGGATAATATTGTAATCATAAAATATAATTATGTAGAGGATTAAGCGGTGAATATTGTTCATGTAGGTGTTTTGAGATACTGATCATATCAAGCCTTTTGTTGAGATATATTATTGGAATAGGTGGTATACGTGGTATACGTATTTAGGGTTAAGAGAATATATAATATAAGAGTGTTCTAGATAGGGAGATAGAGGTCATATGTAGTAACGCCCTGGTCTCTTGAGTAGATATGTTATATAGGGTTAAGAGAATATATGATGTAAGAGTGTTCCAGATAAGGAGATAGAGGTCATATGTAGAAACGCCCTGGTCTCTTGAGTAGACATATTAGGGCCCGGTAAAGTTATACTATTTTGGAGTTAAGTTAAGAATATATTTAATAGTGGCCCCTTCATTATTGACAATAATTATTGCCTATTAATATAATGGTCTCCCTTCAACACCCGCGGCAGCAGTTTTGAATCTCACGCGCGGAAGAATCAGGGAGTACTCTCATAAGAGCATGCCCAATTATCTTATGGAATTGTCCTTACGATCGGGCACCCTACAGAAAAAACTTCGTAGAAAAATAAAAATTAAATTTAACTTAATATCTGTTATATTATGGCTTTCCATGCGTGGATTTCTTGTGCGCAGCACCAAGGCGCCGGATCCGTTGCGGCCATAACTTCTTTCTCCCTTCCGCGTTCGTACCAGGCGGGCGGGTGTCCCTAGTGCTCCAGCTTCATTCGTTGTCCTGCGCTTCTCGTGAGTCCTTACTCATTTGTATACATCTGCGTTGTATTTAATAAGGTTTAGATTAGCTAGCACGGGCTGCCCCATTGGTACGACCGCAGGAAGTGTGTAAATTAGTGTACTTTTCTAACGAGGTGCCTTCGTATCCCAGGATCCGCGTGCCACGTGTGTTATTATTGTGATGTTTTGCGCCTGCTTTTTTTATATTATAGCTAGGAGGCTACCATTTTGCAAGATTATGCTTCAGGCCGTCACTTTGAGGCAGTTGCATATTATTTTGTTTTTTGATTAGCAAATGCTCTAGTTCAAGGGTGGCTGTATGTGGTGCGGAGCCTTCTAGAGTCCGTATTTGCTTCTGGGCGCCTCTTGGGGCCTTCCCTCTGCTTGCTGCTGCTGCAGGATCGTCGGGGCGTCAGTTCATCATGTGATGTTTCGTCGGGCCTCGTGGCCAGCCTCTTTAGGGGTCTCCAATGTAGGCTACAGGTAATTTAGGATTATACATTCTATGCATTTGTGATTATGCCTATGTGTGCTCCTGTTATTGTGTTCATGTGTGCTCTACATGTTATTGGGGGGCCCTTGGGAGACGTCCCTATATATGTGGGGTTTTGGAAGGGGGGATTTTTACATAATATTATAAGCCCCCTCCTCTAAATATGTTGGTTGTTCTTTCTCTGGCGCCTTTTGTGCAGGGCCTCCGTTTTCCTCATCTCGCAGACGAGTAAGGGAGCAACCAAATGTCCCGGCGTGGTACACTGAACCACAATTCTTCCGGCGGAATATGGCAATTCCTACGGGAGCAACCTCGGCCCGCCGAGGGACTCGCCCTGACCGATTTGTCACGCGGCAAGATTTCCTTCGCCCGGCGTTCAAGTCTAGTGTGTAGGTGTTGTGTTAAGTCATGCAAGCACGTTACCTATCTTTCTATTTCAATAGTCATGGATAGTTAAACACTTAAGGTCACGAGGGCCAGTGACACTTTGTCACAGGTAAGCTGATTGGAATCAGCTTAAACAGAGAAACCCTAGTTTTTTCCATGGTCGAGTCCAGCAGAAGGTTAGAGTAGCTGTGGCTATAGCTAATTTTCCGGCGGACTTGAGGTAGGATGTCTAACACCTCGCAGGTTATCCTTATGAGCATTGATACCTGGAAATTTTCTATTTACAGAAATACCCAGAGCTTCAGTTACAACAAGCCCGGCGGCTGGTGGGTGGCTGATCCCGGAGGGGGGGGGGGGGGACCCTTTTTTCCATCATACCTCGGTTTGAGCTGTGCGCTACTCCTACTTGCTCATTATTACCTGTATTTGCTCACAAACTCTGCATTAAGTGCGTTAAATGCCTTGATCGCTTTAGAGGGTTGTGGGTGTCTAAGCGTTGTTCTGTCTGTTCTGAGTTGAAGGCTAAGAAAGATCTGTCGTGCTTGGAGGCGTTAAAAGAGATAATGAACATTTTCAACGTTTATGTTGAAGATACTGCCCATAAGGCCCTTCATTGTGACGATGACACTCTGTGAGAACATTTAGTCATAAAATCGCCTTTGGTTAAGTCAGCTCCTATTAAATCTACTAAACCTAAAGCTAAATCTAAAACCCTTTCAAAAGAGGTAGTGAGTAGCTCTAGTAGAAATGAGAGTGATATTGCCGAGGCTACCCCCCCCCCGACCGGACCAAGCGGAGGCGGTCGCCTTCCCCACGGCATCGGTCAAGGTCACGGTTGAGATCTCCCAGAAAACAGTCCCGGCACTCATCGGCGAAGTCGTCCAGATCAACCAAACACCCTCGAGAGGCCCCGGTGACACCGGCCATCCAATCCGGCGCCACAGAGGTGGGGGCGGTGGACAGTGAACCTAGCACCCGTCATGAACAATCATTATGTGTACCACAGGACTTCATTTTTGCTATTCCTAAGTTGACTCAGGTGCCACGCAAAGCCCCTACGGCTGGGCCGAGTAGGGTATTAGCGGATCAATATAGAGGTTTACCTTCAAGTTCTATTTATTTTGACAGCTCTCAGGTGATTCAGGACTCACAGCCACCCGCGGCGAGCGAACGGGGGTGCTGGCGTCAATCTGAACCATGTCAACCTAATGTTAGAGTTAGTCAGGGAACAGATAGAGATAGTAATAACAGTGAAGTTTTACCCTCATCAGTCCCAGATTTGTTTTGGCCGTCGGAGGACCAAGCGCCGGATGCGCAACAGGACATACCGGAAGTGCTTGAGTTTAATGAAGGAGGCTAACATACCCTCGGCTCAAGAAGGTATAATGTTTGAGGAGTCAGAAGCTAGTTCCCAATCTTCCAGGGATTCCCATAGTAAATGTGTGACCACAGAGGAGATAAGGGACATAATGCATAGGGTAATGCAGCAGTACCATGTCTCTCCTTCTCCTGATCCTCCCTCTAGTCAACTGGTAGCTCCCCCGAGTAGCTCCACAATAAGACCATTAGAGCTTTCAGGTTTTCCCACCCCTCAGTCCTCTTTACCTGCTTTGATTTTACCCCCAACAACGTCAACGGCAGCCGGCACTACAGTGCCAGCCTCTATGACCACCACTAATGTGCGAGTAATTTCTGACATCACTCCCCCCCCCCTTAAATAAGGCACCACAGAGGAAAGGCCCTATGTCTCTCCTCTACGGGCCGGATTGCTCTTGGATTCAGGTACAACCTTTGAGACCACTCCTAGCACAACCCACTGTTGCAGGGGATCTACCGGTTCCTAGTGAGTGGAGTAGTAGTAGTGGACTATTGAAATCAACAAGAATAGGAAACTCAGAGCCAAGGATGAGGTAGGGAGATTACTGGACGTTTCTATTAAGGCCATACCCAGTACACAAAATGTGGATTTCTTTGTGTCCTCAGCTGCCCCGGCAGTACCGCCGGCCTCATCTGCACGACTCTTTGCAGACTGGTCCAAAGCGGATGGCATTAATGACATTAAAGCTTTGAATGCTCTCACGCCGGAACTGGCTACAGTCCGGTACTTGATCAGTCACATACACCAGTCCTGCAGATGGGGCGGGTAGGTTTGGGTCCTTGGGTAGACTGGGAATCAGAGGCGCAGATATTTGCTTCTACCATTACATCTAAAACCTCCCATCAGGTCCCTCAGGAATTACATACTTGGCTCTCGTTACCTGTTAGTAAGGTAGAGGGGGTGTCGCCAGCCTTGTTCGCTTTCTTGGCGGCACCCAAACTGGCTCTTTACCAATTAGATGAACCCTTTTGTACCCCTCCCCCAGCCTATCTGGATAGGGACTTTAAGTTAAGAAGCAAAGCCCTCAGATTGTTCTCACAATACCTTGTCATTCACCAGCTTACTATATCCCTAGCTAGAACTATTTCGGCCATTGCAGACCAAAATGTAAGAAAAGCCACAGAACTGTCACATCGGATTTTATTACAAAATTCAATACAATCCCTGGGTGGCATTAGAGTAGCTATCACGGAGGCGGTGAGGGCCCGCCAGGACCTAAGAGTATTTTTAGTAAAGAAGTTACCGGAAGATAATGGTCGCCGGGTAACCCTTTCCCCAGTCTTAAATGCCTTCCTCCTCAGTTCTGAAACGTGGAGTGTAGTGTTCAATATGGTAGACAGGTGGAAGCAGAATACCTCCCAGGCTAAGAGAGAACCATTTAAGAAACCTTTCAATAAGCCCAAAAGCAGCGGAAAGTCACAACCCCCTCATACTAAACAGTTCTTTCGGGACCCCAGGCCTCCTTCACAGCAGGGAGGTAATCAGCCCAAGCTCAAACAAGGTAAATACACAGGTTATAGAGGTAAGTCACACCCCAAACCAAATCAGGGACAGACGTCAGCCAAGACTAGCCAACCATCTGATACTAACCCACCACCCCCTGCAAAAAACTAGCCAACCAACCTCTCTGTCTCCCGGGGCCGTGCTTAGGCGTGTCGGATTCGAGAGTTGTTCCACCAAACGGACCCAGTCTGCAGACTGGGTCGTTCCAAGTATACCACAGAGCCTGGCCCAAGCGAACCTGGGCCAGAACTGTAGTAAGGAAAGGCATCACCTGGCGGTGGATCCGGCGACCTCGACTGCGTCAGGCGCTCGAACACAACCATGTTTCGCCGGAGGTGGAGGCCCTGGTCCAAGAAATTATCTCAAAGAAGGTCATTGTCCCGGTACAACCAACTTGCCTAGTATTCACCTCCAGACTTTTCTTAGTACCAAAGGGGGACAGTGTGCACATACGACCAGTAGTGGATCTCTCGCGTCTGAACACTTACATCATAAATCCATCCTTCAGGATGCTTACAGTAAATCAAGTAAGGCTTACACTTTTGCCGATGGGTTGGATGTGCTCCTTAGACCTCAAAGATGCCTATTGGCGTGTCCCTATCAACAAACGATTCCAAAAGTTCCTCGCCTTGAGGGTCAGGCAAGAGACTTATGTCTTTCAGAGACTTCCCTTCGGTTTGAACCTGGCACCGAGAATTTTCACAAAATTAGTCCGGCAACCCCTTCTGCCATTATTGGCCCAGGGCATAATGGTGTTGTGGTATCTAGACGACTGCCTAGTGGTGGTGGAGTCAAGAGAGTTATGTCACGATAATGTCAACCAAGTAATCAATCATATACAAACCCTAGGGTTCAAGGTGAACTTGGTAAAGTCTCTCCTTGTTCCCACACGGGAAATTCAGTGGATAGGCCTGGTCTGGGATAACGCCAATCTGACTCTGAATCAGAGTGTGGACAATCGCAACAGATTTCGCAGGAAACTGTTTCGTTTTCTCCACAGTCTGAATACGACAAGGAAGACATGGGAATCCCTGGTCGGCTCACTCAACTGGGTCCAATTAACTGTGAAGTTGGGCCGGTTGAAAGTAAAGAGATTAATCATGGAAGGCAACACATTTTTCTCACTACTGCCGGCGGGAAAACTATGGCCGATTCCTCAATTATTTCACAACTTACTGCCGGTCTGGGCAAAGACCGAAACACTGCACTCTGTAACAACATGGGTTTCTCCTCCTCCTTCGGTATGGGTAGACACAGACGTTGCTGGAACACTAGTGTGGGGGTATCAGTCCAATCTAGGCCATCAAGGGCAGGGCACTTGGGCCCAGAACAAGTCATGGCACATCAACAAACAAGAGCTTCTAGTTCCTCTATTTTTTCTCCAAGCCAACAGCTCGTCATTGCAAGGGAAGTTAATCGCGTTTCAGATAGACAACTTAATTGCAGTCCATTGCATTCAGAAGCAAGGTTCAGTGAGGTCTCGAGAGTTGCTAGTAGTGTCAGAACAGATTTTTGCTCTAGCCGAATCGCTGAGCATTCATCTGCATACCTCCCAGGCGTGTTGAAAGTCTGGGCGGATGCTCTGTCCCGGCGACGGAGCACTTTAGTAGAATGGGCTCTCAAACAAACCGTCTTCGACAAGATGATTGCCAAGCCTTACCGTCCACAAGTGGATCTGTTCGCATCCGAGGAGAATCACAAGCTCCCTCTCTTCCTTACCCGCCAGGGGCTAACTCCGGCGGGGGGACCAGATGCATTACTGGAGGACTGGAAAAGGTGGAATTCCATCTATCTATTTCCTCCACCAGACTCTGCTCTAATGTGCAGGGTAATTCACAACCTAAAAGGTTACCGGGGCTTAGTCTCGATGATCGCGTCTTTATGGCCGGCTCAGGTGTGGTACCACCAGTTGAGAGAATGGTGCAGGGACCCGGTGTCGCTCCCGGTCTCCGCATTCCACTTACAGACGATTGTCAACCTTCAGACCTCGCTCAATTTTGCCTTCTGGACATTTACACTGCCAAATGGCTAGCTCAGTATGGGGAAAGTGTCACTAGTAAACTTATGAACCAATATACTTTATCTACCAGGAGGCAATACCAGTCGCATTGGAAAACTATTACGAACTGGATTGTAGAGTCAGGACAAACCGATGCCTCAGGAGCCTTGGTTTTCAAATACTTTGATTATTTATTTGAGCAGAAGCATTTTTCCGTTGTTACTTATCTGCCATCAGAACTCCCTTCTTTGATATCACTGGTCTCTCGATACCGCAGGCGGAGGAGAAAGGGTTTATGAGGGCGTGTTTCAAGCTCCGCCCACCACCATGTCAACTCATACCCACCTGGTCGCTTGATAAGGCCTTATCTTTGCTTCAATCGCGCAAATATAATAATGCGCCGGATTTTGCTTCATTACTTAAAAAGGCTGTGATCCTGATGGCTTTAGCTACAGGAAATAGGGTCTCTGAGCTGGCGGCGATGAGCAACGAACCTAATTGCCTCAGGTTTGGGAGACTGCACGACAATGTCCAAATCGCGCCGTCCCCCACATTTATTGCTAAGAATGAGCACTCTGATCATGTTTTCTCAGAATTTTCTGTTCCGGCGTTAAAACGCAGACACACTCATCATATTTTATGTCCAGTGGAGGTCTTAGTTAAGTTTATGAGGGCAGCTCACCCTCGACAACCAGGCTTTCTATGGGTGAACCAGACAGGTAATCGTGTTACTAGGAGAAAATTGGCTTCTCTGATAGTAGATGTTATTAAAGAAAGTATCCCCGGCGTAGTGGGTAGGGCCCACGACATAAGGAAGTGGGCCGTCTCCCTTAGATTTAAAAAAAAATTCTCTATAGATGACATTGCCAACACTCAATTGTGGGCATCCAACCATACTTTCCTAACACGATACCTGTCGGTCGCTCTGGACAAACCAAAACGTACCTGTGTAGCGTTACGACAGAAGGTCTCGTAGGCTCTGTGCGATTATTATTAAGGTTAAGGCGAGAAAAGGGGGGAGGGGGTGTGCTGAATAATCCAAAGCCCCACGAAGACCCCTTCCGCCGGAGATTGTGCTAAATCACGAGCTGTGATCGAACTGGTATGACGGTTCAAATTTTGAATTATAAGAAATCTATCATAGTTGTAACTATATAGGACTACCAGAATGTACAGGCATGTAAACACTGTACAAATATTGTTAAGGTTAGAACAATATTCCAAAGAGTTTATAGTTCTAGTTAGGGACACGAAGATGTTCCCAGTTTATCATGTATAGATCCTAAGGTAAGAGATCTGGTCATGAGCAAGCAGAGTTTCTTTGAAGTCACGCACTGCTGGCAATCTTTCATATTTTTCTACTATTTATTGTTTGTATACAATAAAAAGACTTTAAATTTTTGTATACGGCTTATTTTTGTCCTGAGGTTAGGGTATTGTCACGAATGTCCCCCTCCAGTCTCGGTACTCAGGCAATATCGTCAATGATGAAGGGGCCACTATTAAATTATAGGTTTGATTCCCGGAGGGAAGTAATGAAAACTTAATATTTAGTAGGGCCCCGTAATCATTGACGATGCATGGCCCTCCCATCCATCCCTTTCCCATTCGTTGATCTCTAGTTGTATCTTGATATATCAGTGAAGGAAATTATGGCCGCAAGGGATCCGGTGCTTGGGTGCTGCGCACAAGAAATCCAGGCATGGAAAGCCATAATATAACAGATATTAAGTTAAATTTTATTTTTATTTTTCTACAAACAAAAATTCTGTAGGGTACCCGATCATAAGGACGATTTCATAAGAAAATTAAGCATGCACTTATGAGAGTACTCCCTGGCCCTTCCGTGCGGGAGATTCAAAACTGCTGCCGCGGGTGTTGAAGGGAGATTATTATATTAATAGGCAATATCGTCAATGATTACGGGGCCCTACTAAATATTAGGTTTTCATTACTTCCCTCCGGGAATCAAACCTATAATCTAGTGTTCTAGATAGGGAAATAAAGGTCAGATTTATTAATGCCCTGGTCTCTTGAGTAGACACAGTAGGGCCCGGTAAAACTATATTATTTTAGATACTAGTAACGTGCCTTTGAATCGAAGTCGAAGTGAGTCAATACCTGAACAGCGGGCATCCAAATAGGTGGTAACGGGATCTCGTGAGTTTCAACGTACAATCTATTGTGGGTCGACGAAATATTCAATCTGTGTATTGAACTCATTTCGGCCCGAACAGGGAAATAGTTACTAGGTAAGCATAAACCATATATATATATATATATATATATATATATATATATATATATATATATATATATATATATATATATATATATATATATATATATAACTGAAGAGTTTCAGCCCTAACAGAGCGGGGCAGGAGCGACAATCAGATTATATTCTGTTGTAGTCCAAAGCAGAAATCTCCATCCAAAAAACACCATAAAAACCCGAATGTTATGGGTGGCAGGGTATATGGGGAGGGATGATGGCTAGAGGTGGGGAGGAGAGGAGAAGAGGAAGAGCAGGGAGCGGAAAAGAAGTGGAGAGGAAGAAGGAAGAGAGGAGAAGGGTGCGGAGGAAGAGGGAACAGGGTAGAAAGGAGGTGTAGGGTGCAGGAGACAGAAGAGGTACTGAGATATAAATTAAGTAGTTCTCATTGGCAGGGTGACATATTGCATATGGGAAGAATGCGACAAAAGGATATGAAAAGGAAAGGAAGAGAAGATATATGAACACAAAACAATGCAGTTGTGGACAAACTATTTAGAATAGGTACTAAATGATTGTCATTTATACAACAGAGGTATGGCATATAATGGGGGCTCTCATTTACCCCTGGGTAAGTCATTTGATATTCTATAATGTTAGGGTCACCTTCTTTGATTAAATATGTTATGTAATCTGGTTGAAAACTTCTATGAACTTAAATATTCCATATTACAAAAAAATATAATGCGAAACAACAACCATACATTAGCCGCCATAAGTTATAGAGAGTTGATGGAGTATCACAACATTATTTAATAAGGACAAAATATGTTCGGCAACATTGTGGGATACTTTACATTGGTATCGGAAACTGAGCTGAAGGTAGAATATTATAGTTAGCTGATTCCAGCATTATGCTGGGGTGTGCCAGATAAATATTATTCTTTAAACTCATAAGCTGCACAGCTATGGTATTTGAAAGTGCTCTCCATGCGAAGGTGTTCTGATTAATTTCTGATCGTATTATTTTAGCCCCGCGGTCGTAATCTGACCTTGTCCGGCGAGACAGAAACACCCTCATTCCCTCTTGTCTCGGATAGTACTGAGCACAAGGAGAGCTCTCAAACTGGCTTAGAGGGTCGGAGATACACTCCTCCATCCACTCACCTCTCTCCCACCGTCCTCGCACGAAAATACTCGATAAATATCTGGAATAATAGGAAAATAATTGATAATTGAGGAGCGGGAAAAAAGGGGGAGGGGAGGAGGGTTGGGGCACATGTGTAGGAGTGGTAGCAAGTAATGGAGGGGAATTATCTCACCAAATCACACATTGCTTTGTTTTGAGCACCACGGGGGTGTTTTAAAAGATTTGTTTAGGCCTTGGATCTTAACCCTTTCACGCATTTATGACGCAGAGGTTGCCAGATTAGCAATATTAAATAAGAGTTCTCTCACTCTTATAATTACCTCTCCAAAATTAGTTTTCTGCCCACAGCTAACTCAAAGACAACTGCAGAGGTTGAAGTAACTAAACTAAAGGTTTCTAAATACCCCTGATGGTAACGAAGGCTTTAAAGTATCCCTAATAGGCTCAAAATCGCGTCATATGTCGGAGAGGGTTAAGAATCTGACCGCATTTGCCCAGTAGTACCTCTTACGAGTCTGACTGCAGTCCAGAGGTTATAAGAGATAAAATTGTTCAACCTATTTTTTTTTTTCGAGCACCACCTTTTTTCTAGCATGACTGTACAGTGCGTCCATATCATCAACCATATATTACCTGTCACCAAGATATACGATAACGAAGGACACCAATCATTTCAACAATTTAGAGAGTAAATTATTACCGTCATATTTCACTAACAATTGTAGCATGATACCATTTTTCCTGCAGGAATGTAATATATAGAGTATCCAGAGTAATAAAAACACCAAGGATAAAGCACCAATATTACTTTGTAACTTATGACGGCTATTGTATGATCGTTGTTTCGCAATAGAGTTTTATGTAGTTGGAATATTTGAGTTCATAGAAGTATTTAACCTGAATACATAATAATACAGCACAAACAAATCCACAAATGTATCTGTAGGGGAGGTGTGGTGGAGTGGTCATACCACTGGACTGGTAATCCAATGGACCCGGGTTCGAATCCCGATATGTCAATGGGAAGATATTATTGGGATTGAATTTGTGCTGTATCAGTGCATTACCACAAAGCCCACCGAAATGCCAACAAAATTCCCTCATTGTTCCCTGATTAAATAACACTGTATGAATATTCCCATATTCAAAATATGTTACAGGGGGACAATGCCTAGTGAGTTCACTGCTCAATAGGTGGCGTTCTGAGAGTGAGGGTCTGAGTCAGGAGGGTGAGACAGTAAATCACTTGAACGGAGCAACCAGCCGCTTCAGAGATGGAGCTGCTTCGAGCCATGAATGGATGCTTCACATGTCTCACTCCCCAGACTGGAACAAGACCTCACGTGCTCCGCCGTGTTGAGCGGTGGAATGTACAGGCATCTCAGCCTATGCCCGAGGGGGAGTAGTTGAAATATAGCAACACAAAATTGTCTGAATATAATACCAACATTACAGAACAGTGGATCATGTTCAACATTTCAATCAAATCACGAAATATACCTCCAGCCAATTATATTCCGATTAAATTTGGCCACACGTATATACAGGGCTAGTAGATACAATGAATGCACATTTGATACCTATATATTCATCCTAAACCAAATCAAATCTCCTGATGATGGTTGGAATACACTTTAAAATGCGTCCCTGACTGAAGAGTTAACATTATATGAGTTTCAAGGAGACGAACGAGGAGAGTAGTACACAATATGATGGATAACAGGACCACCAGTAATATATAGACAATATTGGGAATTTGATGTCCTTGCATATTATAAAAGTACAATGACGTACATTTTGCAATTATATTTTATATATTAGGTTTATATTAAATGTATTTCAACAATATAATGAAGAATTCTCAATATCACACAATTAGTTGAACCTTTGTCACCATGTATCAAAATATATAAGTCCATTACACTTCAAAGAACAAGTTCAGAACTAATTAACTGCTCGAATGCAAATTGAACACACGTAGCTTACAACTTTGGCCCTTCTTTTGTAAACACTTGACAACTTCCTGTTCGTACTTTCTCTGCGATAAAACAAACAAATATATCAATTAATGTGAAAACTACGTTCCCTAGTGTCTTACGTAATACAACTTGGATGATGCTAGAGGGCAACGGAGAGGACCTTAAGTTAGATATGATAACATAGGAAAGATAGAAAAAACAGATGAATTACAAAGAGTAAAGTGTAATAGGTGTCTGGCATGATAGGAAGATGGTCTATAGTGGAACGTTAAAGAGAACCTTGCACAAAGGCTATGAAAACATAGGTCAGTTAAGTTGTTTCGTAATGGTTCTTTACAGCAGGAAATACTTACAGAAGGGGGATCTGACCAGACGATATAGAGATGAAAAAGAAGAGGAGATCCAATAAAAATGAACTGAAATATACATATATATGAGATCGAAGAAGAGGGTATATTATAGAAGGTGGACAGCATTGGATATGAACAGAGAGGTTTGAGACTACAGAGGGTTAATACAAAACACGAAAGAGAGAGAGAGAGAGTTACTAAAGTAAAATCCAAGGAGCTGGATAGATATTGTAGGTTAGAAAAGAATGTAAATTTGAAGTATGTAAGGAGATCCAAAAACCAAAAAAATATATTATAAAAGACAATAGCCATGAGGAAAAAATGAGGTGGTAACAACAAGGACAAGGTTTAATAAATATAAAAGATAAATAAGAAAGAAGACGAAAATTATACAAAAACATAAAGGAGGCAAGATAGAAAGTAAGAAGTCTAGTACAAACGAAGAGCACATTCAAAGAGACACATACAGAGAAGTTCAAGGTAGGAAAGGAAAGGAGGCCAGACTCTTCAAGCCTCTACGGCCGACTGTTATGACATGACCGCTCTAAATCCACCAATTAAGGTCCTCTTTATGTAGCGAGGCCTCTGTGGGGAAATCATAGCAGCAAAAACGGAGAAGAAAAACGTTCAGGTTTGTGGCATAGGACAAATTAAACGAAGTCAAAGTGTGTGATGTAGAAAGGCAGAGAATACAGATGAAGAGAATAAGATAATTACTAGTTTTCGATATTACACTGTAATATCCATGTGTGTATAATAGCACACATACTGTACACTGTAATATATCCGTGTGTGTGTATAATAGCACACATACTGTACACTGTAATATATCCGTGTGTGTGTATAATAGCACACATACTGTACACTGTAATATATCCGAGTGTGTTTATAATAGCACACATACTGTACACTGTAATATATCCGAGTGTGTTTATAATAGCACACATACTGTACACTGTAATATATCCGTGTGTGTGTATAATAGCACACATACTGTACACTGTAATATATCCGAGTGTGTTTATAATAGCACACATACTGTACACTGTAATATATCCGAGTGTGTTTATAATAGCACACATACTGTACACTGTAATATATCCGTGTGTGTGTATAATAGCACACATACTGTACACTGTAATATATCCGTGCGTGTGTATAATAGCACACATACTGTACACTGTAATATATCCGTGTGTGTGTATAATAGCACACATACTGTACACTGTAATATATCCGTGTGTGTGTGTATAATAGCACACATACTGTACACTGTAATATATCCGAGTGTGTTTATAATAGCACACATACTGTACACTGTAATATATCCGTGTGTGTGTGTATAATAGCACACATACTGTACACTGTAATATATCCGTGTGTGTGTATAATAGCACACATACTGTACACTGTAATATATCCGTGTGTGTGTATAATAGCACACATACTGTACACTGTAATATATCCGTGTGTGTGTGTGTATAATAGCACACATACTGTACACTGTAATATATCCGAGTGTGTTTATAATAGCACACATACTGTACACTGTAATATATCCGTGTGTGTGTACAATAGCACACATACTGTACACTGTAATATATCCGTGTGTGTGTATAATAGCACACATACTGTACACTGTAATATAGCCGTGTGTGTGTATAATAGCACACATACTGTACACTGTAATATATCCGTGTGTGTGTATAATAGCATACACATTGTGTGGAGGTGTGGCAGAGTGGTCTTTCCACTGGACTGGTAATCCAATGGACCCAGGTTCGTATCCCAATATGTCAATGGGAAGATATTAATGGGATGGAATTTGTGCTGTACCTAGTATCAGTGCATTACCACAGCACACCGAAATGCCAAAAAAATACCCTCATTGTTCCCTGATTAAATAGCACTGTATGAATATTCCCATATTCAAAATATGTTACAGGGGGGCAATGCCTAGTGAGTTAATTGCTCAATAGGTGGCGTTCTGAGAGTGAGGGTCCGAGTGTGGGGGGTGAGAATGTGAAGCGCAGAGGCGGAGCAGCTTCAGAAGATGGGGTTGCTTTGAGCTGGGGTGCTTCGCATGTCTCACTCCCTAGACTGGAACAAGACCTCACGGGCCTCACCGTGTTCAGCGGTGTAGTGTAAAGGCTATCAGCCTATGCCCGAGAGGGAGTAGTTGGAATATAGAAAGAAAAAAAAAATGTACGGCTGTGTATAATAAACCATACACTGTAATATCCGTGCGTGGAAACTATTAACAACACTGGAACACTTTATATGAACTATAAGGTGAACAGTCATGTTTTACTATTCTTCACTAATTTGATAATCATTAAAGAATACATTCTTCTATCTATCTATCTATTGCCTGACGCCGTGATCCCCGAAGGGGTGGCCACGAACGAACCGCCCCCATGCACTTCTGTCCCCAGTCAGTCGACGCCCCTCCCCCCAACCAGCATCGCCTTCGTTCATGTACTTCCTCACTCCATCCTTCCACCTCTCATTCGGTCTACCTCTCCCTCTCTGTCCCTCCACCTCGCTCTCGTACACCCTCTTAGTCATTTTCTCGCTTTCCATACGTTCCATATGGCCGAACCATCTCAAGTTGTTCCTTTTCACACTTTCCAGCACATCTACCTCCACACCACACCTCCTTCTTACTTCCTCATTACATACATTCTTAACATTCCTATATTGTTCTCTAGAAGCGTGGACATGTGATTGAACGGTTACACATTCCGATTATTACACACTTATTATGCATGTCATTATTTATGTTGATTACAGTCAAATAGTTCTATATTGTACACCCGATATTATAGTGTAGAAGAACAGAAAGTAAGTCACAAATAATGACCTACTAAGAAGACAGACGGTCAGGGGACCTGTCATAGCGAGACCGGGTATATCAAACAGTTAACCCTTTGAGTACCAGCGACGTGTGCTATATTGTAATCTAGCTATATTTAGACGATATTAGGCAGCTTAGGAAGGATCTGTAGTAGTTAAAAAGGTTGGTTGGAATAGTTTGAAGCGTTATTATTGCTAGAGGTCCTTCCTAATCTGAATATAATGGAATAGTAGTTGCCAGAATATGATAAAAGGGACGTACCTGGTACTGTATGGGTTAAGGATCATGGTTTGGACAGAAGATGGGATATGAATTAATTGAGTTTTGATGTATGTACTGCATTATATCAATCTTCCTTGCTTCAGAGTGAACAACATGATACAACATCGACTATTGACACCAACTATATCGTATGTTGCTTTCTCCTGCACGAAAGATAATACTACAATATAACATGCAGATACCTTACTTACAGTACCTATGGTTTAACTATGTCCGGGGTATTGGACCGATATAATTTCCAAAGGACCGTACGGGTTTATATGTGTTTTATTATTATGTTGTTGTTGTTTTATTGATTTATATATTTGTTGGACAAACATAAATATTTGGCCAAACGGTGTAGCTACTAGGGAAAAGGAGAGAGCGAGAAAAACAAAACTAGGTATGTCGGTCAGAGAAGGAGGTCATCGAGTTTTGTAAAGGCAACAGCAGCAACCATTCAAAGGTAATGACTTCCTGGAAATATAATATATACAATGGTAAGAAAGTAATTTAGATTAGGTGAAGTCATGAACCGAGGCTTGAGTATATTTGTAAGATTGATTGGTTACAATTCAAATTAAATAAAAAAATAGGACTCCGCAAGCATGACATAAAAATAAAATAGAATATTAATGGAGTTGGTTCCTACAATACCGTTTTGAATTAAAATAGATGTACAGAAGTGTGGGGATAGTGCTGGCGAAGACAACTATAACACACAACAGAAGAATCCCTAATTACGAGACAGAAAAACGGGCGAGAGAAGGCGAAAATGGGCCCGGACCCGGATAATAGGAACTTTAAATGTTGTTTCTGTTCGAGCTCTGTTTCGAGTCGGCCACCTAAGCAATGGGGTATGTGCCTGAGTATATACATACATACATACATTTTAGAGATATTCACTGAGAGAATCACAGGGAAACGAAAGTAAAGTTGAAGTTTGTGATACTCCCGTTATTATCATTGTGCAAGCCTAACTGAAATACTAGTTTAATAGCAAAAACCTGTAAGTGTAGAGCGAGAGAGAGAGAGAGAGACATAACGATGACAATGTTCCAATATGCAATTTGAATTGTAGAAAATAGTTTTAATAAGTTAGTATTTGTAGAACGATCATTAATAGACACACACAAGATATTTGCAGTAGAAATTGAATGTGAAAATAATGAAACGAAGAAATAGGTAAAAGATAAAACAAATATAGTTCAAGGAGATGTAAGAGTTAAAATAAAACATACATAGTTTACAAAGATATATTTACCAGATAATGGAAGAGTCGAAATTAAAAGAAAGAAATATCAGAGAAAGAGTTCGAAAAAAAGTGCCATCAGAGATGGGAAAACTGGCTTAAGAAATGAAAGTTTAACAAAAGCAAGCCTTCGGAAAAATAAGAGAGTTCGCAAAAGGGAACCAAAAGTGACGGAAAACAAAAGTAAACGTAGCAGGGGGTCAAGATAGATGAACGAACACGAGGACAACATTGGCCTTTTTTTCTAGCTACCACCATGCGATTCTATTCAGAGTAGTACACATAATCTTGAATCCAAAATGTTATTGACATTATTGTTTAACCCTCTGATTCGTAAAAGTCGGTAAATACTGTAAGGCATCGCATTAATAATTATCGATATACAGTTTGTACTAACAAAACAAATAAATATACAGTAACGTATGTCGGTATGTCGCTAATGATTAATAGTATATGAGCAACTTAGACGAAACACGTTCAACGGTAATATAGATTATGAAAATATAAACTATAAGAAACCAATGATGTTCAATAAGAATAAAGGGAAATATATCACAAGAAAGCCAAGTAAAAAAAGATACCTAAACAAATAAGACGAAGGCAGAATATTAAAGATGAAGACCTAGAGCAGACACTCTGTAGAAGGTCTTGTGTGAGATACAGGAGGAGGTGGCCATGGACTCAGTCATTAGGGCGGCCAAGTAGCAGGTTGTCTGTCGGTAGTGTATTATGTTGACTGGCCTGTGTTGTGTTATAATGGGTGGTGTGTTATATTATACGATGTTGTGATGTTAGGTGTATTTTGTATTGTGTTGTATTAATATGTGGTGTAAATGAAGATGCATCTAATACACAAGATCCAAAAGCTATACAAGACTATACAAAGCTATACAATAAGGATAGCCAGTGACTCAGAAAATAACCCTAAAGCTTTTTACCAACTATATAAATCTAAAGTTAGAGATGTAATAGGCCCCCTAAAAACTTCAATAGGAGAAATAACAGAAAATGAATTAGAAATGTGCAGTACATTAAATAGTCAGTTTCTTTCCGTTTTCACTAATGAAAATTTGGCACAGATTCCAGAAGTCAATATGGTATATAGTGATAGTATAGAAAATATGTTAAGTACAGTTAGTATAAGTAGAAATGATGTGCTTAAGGAAATTGACAGACTGAAACCTCAAAAATCGCCTGGTCCTGACGAGGTATATGCTAGAGTATTAAAAGAATGCAGAGATGAGTTAAGTAACCCATTAGCATTTTTATTTAACAAGTCTTTAGAAACAGGTTTAGTTCCAGAAGCTTGGAAGCTTGCAAATGTAGTTCCGATCTTCAAAAAAGGTGATAAATCGATAGCATCCAATTACCGTCCCATTAGTCTCACATCAATCATAGGAAAGTTGCTAGAGTCTATTATTGCTAGGAAAATTAGAAGCCACTTAGTAAAATTTAACTTAATAAATTCTTCTCAGCATGGATTCACTCAGGGACGTTCTTGCCTTACTAATTTGCTTAGCTTTTTCTCAGAGGTATATGAAGCAGTAGATAGTGACAAGTCATATGATATTATTTATTTAGATTTCAGTAAAGCTTTCGACAGAGTCCCTCATGAGAGATTGATGAGAAAGGTTGAGGCACATGGAATAGGAGGATCGTTGTTGGGATGGATTAGGTCATGGCTAATTGGTAGGAAACAGAGAGTCAGCATTAATGGTACCAAGTCAGAGTGGGGAGCAGTCAAAAGTGGTGTCCCCCAGGGATCGGTATTAGGTCCCCTGTTGTTTCTTATATACATAAATGACCTAGATTTAAGTATAACTAGTAGGATAAGTAAATTCGCAGACGATACTAAAATGGGGAGATCAATTGATTCAGATAGCGATTTAGAGTGCCTCCAAAGGGATCTAGATACCTTACACGAATGGTCAGTAAATTGGCAGATGAAGTTTAACATTGACAAATGCAAGGTATTAAAGATAGGGAAGATGCATACAAATGTTAAATATAAACTAGCTAATTTAGAATTAGAAAATTCAGACTGTGAGAAAGATCTAGGTGTGTTTGTTAGCAATGATTTGAAGCCTAGAAAACAGTGTATAAGCGTTCGTAATAAGGCAAACAGGATTCTCGGGTTCATCTCTAGGAGTGTGAGTAACAGAACTGCTGATGTTATCTTAAAACTTTACTTGTCATTAGTGAGACCTCATATGGATTATGCTGTCCAATTTTGGTGTCCTTATTACAGAATGGACATAGATTCATTGGAGAGAGTACAGCGTAGAATGACAAAAATGATCCATAATATTAGAAATCTTTCGTATGAAGAAAGGTTGAAGAAATTAGGTTTACATTCGTTAGAGAGACGCAGAGTTAGAGGGGATATGATAGAGGTGTTCAAGTGGGTTAGTGGGATTAACAAAGGGGACATGACAAATGTACTAAAGCTCAGTGATAGCGAAAGAACTCGTACCAATGGTTTCAAATTAGATAAATTTCGTTTCAGAAAAGATATAGGCAAATATTGGTTTGGTAACAGAGTTGTAGATGGGTGGAATGGACTACCAAGTGCTATAGTGGGGTCTAAAACGGTAGGGAGCTTTAAGATAAAATTGGATAAGCATATGGACGAGAAGGGTTGGGTGTGAAGGGGGATCAGCCGGGTTGGGCCAATCAGCACTCTGCATACCCCCATAATCCTGCGTTAATCTCTAACCGTTTTGGTAAGATGATCCTCAGGGTATTAGAGTGTTGAGCCTATAATTGGGCTTTGTAATTGAACTGGGGTTGTGTGGGACAGGGATCTGCCTTGCTTAGGCCAATCGGCTTTCTGCAGACTCCCATTTTCTTATGTTCTTATGTTCTTAAGACCAGCTAGAGAAGGACTGGCGTGGGATGTAGGTCCAGATAGTCATAAGTACCAACACGTAGCGGGTTATCTGCCGTGTAGTGGCGGGGAGACAGATAAAGACACTGTTTACTAGTTTTCATGGGAGTCTTGGTTGTTATACTGCCAGGTGTATGCTGTGTCTCACTAGGTTGTGTTATTTAAGGTGTTGAAGTGCATTGTGCTGTGTTGTAGATTGTATGTGTGTGTTGTGTTGTAGTGTTGTGTAGTTTTATGTAAGAGCTTGGGACATAATTATAGTGTTGTTTACGTGGGTCATAAGCCAAAAGGGAAACTATTCAGCACACAGTACCCCTGTGAACTTGTTTATTAATTATGGGTATGAAGGACGGGTAGAAGAGATGAAGGTCGTATAATGATTATTACATTGTACTTGTCTACGTACAGTACATAGGCATATACTGTATATAAAAAACAAAATAACACTCGATCATATGCAACTATTACAAACCTTTTTCATTGACATATACAAAGACACATAACCTGCAAGACATGTTCCTACATCATGTACCACAAATATCATGACACACAAATAATGTATAGTTTAATATTTGTTTGTCCTCACGGTATTTAAGAATGGAACTATTTCCCACTTTGATAATACTGTTGATAAGGTTGACCTAGTAGTTAGTGGGAACCTGTAGTTAGTGTTGTGAAGCTCCATCCTGGGTAAACTGTGGTACCCTAGACACTATGTAGTAGCCCCAGTGTACCCTATACACTATGTAGTAGCACCAGTGTACCAGGCTGGGTAAACTGTGGTACCCTGGACACTATGTAGTAGCACCAGTGTACCAGGCCGGGTAAACTGTGGTACCCTGGACACTATGTAGTAGCACCAGTGTACCAGGCTGGGTAAACTGTGGTACCCTGGACACTATGTAGTAGCCCCAGTGCACCAGGCTGGGTAAACTGTGGTACCCTGGACACTATGTAGTAGCCCCAGTGCACCAGGCTGGGTAAACTGTGGTACCCTGGACACTATGTAGTAGCACCAGTGCACCAGGCCGGGTAAACTGTGGTACCCTGGACACTATGTAGTAGCATCAGTGCACCAGGCCGGGTAAACTGTGGTACCCTGGACACTATGTAGTAGCACCAGTGTACCAGGCTGGGTAAACTGTGGTACCCTGGACACTATGTAGTAGCACCAGTGTACCAGGCCGGGTAAACTGTGGTACCCTGGACACTATGTAGTAGCACCAGTGTACCAGGCTGGGTAAACTGTGGTACCCTGGACACTATGTAGTAGCCCCAGTGCACCAGGCTGGGTAAACTGTGGTACCCTGGACACTATGTAGTAGCCCCAGTGCACCAGGCTGGGTAAACTGTGGTACCCTGGACACTATGTAGTAGCACCAGTGTACCAGGCTGGGTAAACTGTGGTACTCTGGACACTATGTAGTAGCACCAGTGTACCAGGCTGGGTAAACTGTGGTACCCTGGACACTATGTAGTAGCCCCAGTGTACCAGCCTGGGTAAACGGTGGTACCCTGGACACTATGTAGTAGCACCAGTGCACCAGGCTGGGTAAACTGTGGTACCCTGGACACTATGTAGTAGCCCCAGTGTACCAGCCTGGGTAAACTGTGGTACCCTGGACACTATGTAGTAGCACCAGTGTACCAGGCTGGGTAAACTGTGGTACCCTGGACACTATGTAGTAGCACCAGTGTACCAGGCCGGGTAAACTGTGGTACCCTGGACACTATGTAGTAGCACCAGTGTACCAGGCCGGGTAAACTGTGGTACCCTGGACACTATGTAGTAGCACCAGTGTACCAGGCCGGGTAAACTGTGGTACCCTATACAATATGTAGTAGCACCAGTGTACCAGGCCGGGTAAACTGTGATACCTCGGACACAATGTAGTAGCCCCAGTGTACCAGGCTGGGTAAACTATGGTACCCCGGACACTATGTAGTAGCCCCAGTGTACCAGGCTGGACATATCTACCGAGTTATCCCCACAAGGTCTAAAGGACAATATTACAGATGAGCACCATGGTCAAGCGTGGCTTAGTATACATCTCACAAATTTACTTTTCCTTAATTTAGTATTAAAAATATATAACAATATTATTTGTTCAAATTTTGGAAGGTTCTTACTTGTACTTTCCTTCTACCATTCCCTTTCCTAACTACTCCAACCTGGCTAATTGGTTAAACACAAATATTAAGTAAGATGTATGATCTGCAATAACAAAAGATACATCATTACTGAACCCCGAAAATATTAGTTCAATATTTATAGCAAGCTTCCTGAGTCTGAGACCTACAATTATTGGAATAATATTTCAGCTTTAAGTGTTTCGTTGTTCACCAATATTTCCCCTGTACTATAATACATACCTACTTTACCGTTGTACTTTGATAATCTGTAGTCTAAATGTTATGTATTGCATTGCATTGGAAAAATAATGAGAGGTGACCGTTAGGGCTCTCTCTCTCTCTCTCTCTCTCTCTCTCTCTCTCTCTCTCTCTCTCTCTCTCTCTCTCTCTCTCTCCTATAACTGTATGTGATCACCACTATCGATCATAACATTTCCTCCCGTTTAGTTCTGCTGGAGAAAGATATCAAGAGAGCCTCTAGCGGACACAGCCCAAACTGGAGTACCTATAATAACAAAGTATTGACATATACATACTCCTGGGAGTCTGATCACTGGCAACCATATTGAATCCATAATATTCGCCTTTGAAATACTCTATACAATCAGAGCAATTAGCGAGATATATGTTGGTTAATGCTATGAAAAGAAGCTGAAATAAGTTCATGTTACAAGCATAATATTAATTCACTCTGTCAATCACTCACTATTCATTCTGGATAACATTAGACCAACAGTACTTATATTGATTGGAAGAGCTGTCTCATATTTGGAAGTGTAAATCTAATTCGAGTAAGCTAACTCAGTAAAATTATACCGGTACCTGATTTGCTGCATTTTGGGTAGCACAAGACGACGTCTCATCATCAAGGGGTTAACGATGATAGTAAAACAAACACTGAGTATTGTAAGTAGGAATCAAAATGTCAAGCGAACATTACCCTGTTCAATAAGGCTACCCCATTTGCTTCCAACCCACCCTTTTTTTGCTATAGCTCGGGATCCCATCAGTCATGTCGATTTCCGATGGCCGGACCACCAATGACGGATTTAGGTTATCCCATAAAATTGTTACAGGAAGTTGGGAAAGGACGTTAAAAAAAGAAACGAAAAAATAGAAGGTAAACATATAGCCTAACGAAATGAGTACCCGCAAATAGTGTTGATAACATCTGCTTATCTATCTATATATTTACCTAGTTATCTACTTATCTCTCATATATATTAGGGTGTATTGAAATAACTGTTACAGACTATGACGAACACAGTGGACAATGGAAAATAAACATATATTGTCGTATCAAATTTTCCCCCAAAAGAGTGTTATTAATGAGATATATGCTTATTTAGAAATCTAGCAAATCAGGGTTACAAATACAGCACTAAATAATTGATACATGATTAGCATGTTTACTATGGACTTAACTAAAGAGAAAATGTAGGTTTACCTATGCACACATTATAAATTACGAAATCAAAATATCTTAGAATATGATGGTGATATTAGGTAATTAGCAGAAAAATAATAATTATTTGAAACAGATTGGTGTAAAGAAAATGTGTAACGTTTGCAACTCTGGTCAAGGGGTATAATGCTGATGCCCAAGTCTGGGTCGAGTATCCAAACGTAGTTGAAGGTAATTCAATCGTTTATGAAACATAGTTCTTGATTCATAGATTCATTACGGGCTGATCGTTCCTAACTTGAATGAAATTCCGAAAATGTTTTATGACTCGGTATAAAGATTCAAAGATTAAAAATATTGGGTATGATTGATTTCTGTATTATATCAGTTGGTTGTAATTCAAATTATTTCAATTAATCTCCTCTTATTACACTGTAATGACCATGTACAGTACTTGTACATAGGAAGCACATATGTATACATGTACCGTAATGTATATATGTTTGCACAATCATCGTATTTCCGAAATGTCATAAAACAACTAACTGTATTATTACATTTTGGGGTCCATAGCAATATTCATCGGTACCGGCAAGTAGGCTGAAGTTAGATGGATCTTGGTGTCTGAATCCTTTTATAACTTTATTTCAGAAGGTGTCAGAACGTAATTGCTGCATATGATTTGTCAGATAATATAATGATATGAATTTGCCTTTAATTAAGCTGTCCAGACATGAGCTTTAAGAAGAGAGGTAATGGTAGCCGTACATTACCGCAGCGTCAACCCCCGTAGTAATGTATGTGTCCAGGAGTCCCAAGAGGGTGGTTTATTCAGGTATTACTTTGTACTTATGGTATTCTGGAAAGTTTTTCCGCCCGACTCTACCACCTCCGACCATCGCACGGAAATGTATGCTAGAATTATCGTCACTATTTGGTTAAAGTGTGTGCGTTGCATATGCATATTTAAGAAGATAGTTATAGCATTTTCATCTGACATTCAACACCAACAAATCTACAATTGGGAAAAACAATCGTTGCCCATATATACTGAACAAAGCATAATTATATTAGCTTAGGCTAGGTTCGGAAGTAAGGTTTAAATAAGCAGACTAAGTTGACATGGACTTATGAGAACTCCTGCCTCGCTCTGTGTTATGGGAGGGAGAGCCACACCAACACTGTTGTGAGTGACGGGAGATTGTATTATGCAAATTATGTTTGTGTTGGTCATGGTTCCAGTTGTTATTGGTGCCATAGCCAATCACAGGGAGGCTTACTCCAACCTTATCTCTAGTATTATAGTTAACACAAAGTTCATAATGAAAATGGGCAGGGCTTGTGAGACAAGAAGCTGGAATATTCTGTTTATGTATATTATATATTGGTATATTACAAACACCCATTATATTTAGCTTGTCGTGAATCAAACTATAATACACTCCAATAAATCAATGGAAGACATTTAGGACAGCGTGAGGTACACAACATGGTTAAAAGATATGCATTAAATAAATACAAAGTGGGACAATATTCCCATAAACGATTTTTTTTCGGCAATTGAAGGTCCCTCCATGGCCATGTCCGACAATCCATTGTCTTATGTAAATCCGGACGTTATGCGGCCCCGTAGTGCACAGTTGGTCACAAAAATCTTGTCCCCGATTATATTCCACTTAATCTACACTGTAGCATAATATCAAATGAATAGGTGGGTAAACGTGGACAAGTTTCAAGATTGACTTGCTGTAAATAAATGGAGTTTAGTAAGTGTAGAATGTCAATTTCTACGTAAATCATAATATGGTGCTAGGATAATTTATTTGGCCAACTGTACGTACATGCAGCCAGATGCTCGAATGGAATGCTGCAGTTTTAAATAGTTGGCGGTGCGTGCTGTTATTTTCACGTCCATGTGTAACCAAATATTAGGAATTATTTTGCAAATCGCAAAATATATGCAGGGGTTGTTTCTGGTACTTTGTTATTAGTCCACCTGATACTAGGATAAAATGTTGCAAATGGAAGTGTTTTGCATGCTGGTTTGCAATTTTCATTGTTGTAAATATACCAAGATCTGGATACAATTGTGTAAATTAACGTATTAAGCAGTGGGAGTTTTCAATTAACTATTGATTCTACATGGTGTGTACGGAATGTGTTATTATTGTATTATAACTAAATGTTTCAGCCACATTAAATATCACAGAGGCTTGCACTAGCCCCTTCTGTATCGGGGACGACTTTTTAAATGTATTTCAGTTACATGTATACTATGTTATGAAGCTTAGAACTGATGGTTCGAACCGCCGACCTATCGTCCTGACGGTCGGCGGTTCGAACCCCACTGAGAGATTAGAAACATTTAGTGGCTCACGTGTATTTGTGATAATATACTCAATATTTGTAACTCTCATGCTTGGTGGGTTAGAATTAAATGAACTCAATTTCGGCCCGAGTTGCGTCGGGACACTCAGAAATCCTTGTATGGTATTCTGGAATATGGATCCTACGACTAGGTATGAATTGAAATATATTCGCTAGTGGGTTTCCCTTCTCCTTAACATAAATAGGATAGAGGGTTGAGTGTCTTTTAGACTGCCTTGGTGTACTTGATTAAAGCGTCGGCTATCGTCCTGATGGTCGGCGGTTCGAACCCCACTGAGAGATTAGAAACATTTAGTGGCTCACGTGTATTTGTGATATATACTCAATATATATATATATATATATATAGATAGATATATATAGATAGATAGATATATATAAACAATAGCGTGCACATAGTATCTAAATATATAAATAACACAACGTTAATGAATACATACTGTATTTTCGGTTCAAGACAATGACACATAGTATATTCCAAGTAACACAACAGCTAGTCATTATGAAGATAATTAAACACATAATTATGTATACAACTACCTACACAAATTGGTCTACATGTATACCAAAAAGCATAAATACAAAGATATTTAGTATAACATATAAATGCAAATATGTTACGTATTAAATGCAAAATTAATATTATAAAGTCAAACAAGAAGTCAATGCTTAAAACATGGAGATATATTAATTTTGTACATCTTGAGCCAACGCAGTAGACTTAATAACAATATAATTATTTACTAAGCAGTATTTCTGGTGATCCAACGGACTATGATTACCAACACAGACCATCGTCCAAATAAATAAATATATTAAATTTGTCATACAAATCTCCCCTTGAGGTGCATCCAAGTTAACCTGGCAGCAATTAGTAACACTGCCTTTCTACTACTTTTCCAAACTGCTTGTGTGGCCCCGCCTTTATTTATTATTGGCTATACATAATATACAGACAGGTAGAATTACCAATTTCTGCCAATTGTTTAGTTTCCTCCCAAAACCTCCATCAAGCTTTAATATATATCCCCTAACCCCCCTTCGATATAAATGTGTACATTTTTCGGTAGAAAAATGTCCCTGTTCTACATTAATCACAGGCTTGCTATAGCTTGCCTGGCAAAATCGCCACCTACATGGCACAAAAGGTCTTAACATTGCCAACATAATGAAGCTAAACGTGACTGAGAAAGGGGTCCAGATAAAAATAAACCTTCCTTTCATGACCACCACTGACCCATCCAAATACACCAACATTGTTAAACTGTCCCGTGTTATAGTCATGATATATTTCTGTGGCTGTAAACTATTAGTAACATGTGTAATACAGAGTGAAGGCGGTGCTGGATGGGAGGAGGGGCGTCGACTGCCTGGGGACATAGGTGCGTGGGGGCGTTTCATTCGTGGCCACTCCTTCGGGGATCACAGCGTCCGGCAATAGATAGATAAATAGTAATACAGCGGCTACAAGGCTATATCATTACTGGTATAATGATATAATTACTGCTGACCTAGGGGAACTACAGACATATGAGTTATCGACAACAGTATTCTGCAATATCACTATATGTCTATCTATCTTAAAGTAACACCAATATTCTTGAATTTTAACTTTTTAATAGATATCTGATTAATATTTGTTTTTTCATTCAAAGTAATGTTATTAGCTAACCATATACCAATTATGATCACGGTGATGACCATATATTTAACCAGCTAAATACAGTCGTCTAGTGGAATATGGACTATATTTTATGTTGGTCGTCAGAATGCATATTTTCACATATTTACCATCTAACTCTATTTAATTATGTATCTTAAAATATGAAAGAATGGTCTGGAAAGAGCAAATCATACATGCTATGTACATGTTCAGCAACCCACCCGTATCCCGGATCGCATCGGAGATCAGCCCAACATTCTTGACCTGTTTCTAACTTCTAACCCTTCTTCTTATACTGTCGATCTTTTCTCTCCTTTGGGCTCCTCCGACCATAAACTTATCTCTGTCACCTGTCCTATCTCTCCAGTACGGCCACCCGATCCTCCTAGCCGGCGGCGCTTGAGGCACTTTGGCGCTGCCGACTGGGAGGCTCTTCGGCAGTACTTGTTTGATTTCCCATGGAATGATTTCTGCTTCCGTGGCCGAGGACCCTCGGAGAGTGCTGAACGCATTACCGAGGTAATCCTATCGGGCATGGAAGCATACATTCCATTCTCTTTCTCTCAGACTAATGGTAAAAAATCTTGGTTTACTCACGCCTGTTCTACTGCTGTCCGCAATAAGGAGGAAGCATTCAAACGGTACCGACGCCTTAAAACTCAAGACTCTCATTCTTCATATGTTTCTGCCCGGAATCAAGCCAAATCTGTTCTTCGACTTGCCAAACACTCTTTCATCAATAATAAATGCACTGAACTATTCCAACTCTAGCTCTTCCCAAGCTTTCTGGCATCTAGCCAAAAACCTCTCCAACAATTTCTCTTTCTCGTCTTTCCCTCCTCTTTCCCACTCTGATGGCACAATTATCACTTCTTCCTCTGACAAAGCTAAACTCTTCGCTCAAACTTTTGCTAGAAACTCCACCTTGGATGATTCCGGTGCTATTCCTCCCTCTCCGCCCTCCTCTCTCTTACTTATGCCTAATATCCTAATCTCTTCTAAAGATGTACTTTCTACCCTCTCTGGGCTTAACACTAATAAGGCGTACGGTCCGGACGGTGTTCCTCCTGTTGTTCTCAAAAACGTGCTTCCGTGCGGACTCCCTGCCTAGGCAAACTCTTTCGTCTCTGTCTATCCTCTAACGTCTTCCCCTCATGCTGGAAGTTTGCTCACATTCAACATGTCCCAAAGAAGGGTGACTGCTCTCAACCCTCCAACTATCGTCCAATTGCTCTCATCTCTTGTCTTTCTAAATTTTTTGAAACTATTCTTGCTTCCAAATTTCTTAAGCATTTCTCTTCTCATAATCTGCTCTCAGATCGCCAGTATGGCTTCCTTAAGGGTCGCTCTACTGGTGATCTTCTTTCATATCTTACTAACTCTTGGTCATCCTCCTTTCGGGACTTCGGCGAGACTTTTTCTATTGCACTAGACATATCGAAAGCCTTCGATAGAGTCTGGCATAAATCTTTAATTTCTTCGGTTTCTATCCCTCCATCTGTGCCTTTGTCTCTAATTTCCTTTCCGGCCGTTCCATAGCTGCGGTTGTCGACGGCCATTGTTCACTTCCTCACCCTATAAACTCCGGTGTTCCTCAGGGCTCTGTCCTATCTCCTATTCTCTTTCTAATTTTTATAAATGATCTCCTTAACTGTACCATAATTCCCATCCATTCATATGCAGATGACTCAACCTTACACTACTCCATTAGTTTTTCAGAACGCCCCAGCCAGCAATCCCTCAACGACAAACGTAATGAAGCTATAGAACTCTTAAATTCTGATCTAAATACTATTTCCAATTGGGGCAGAGAAAACCTTGTTAACTTTAATGCTTCCAAAACCCAATTTCTCCATCTATCTACCCGTCAGGATCTCCCAGCGGACTATCCCTTATTCTTCAACAATACAAAAATCAACCCTTCATCTTCTCTCAATATTCTTAGTGTCTCTTTTTCTTCTGCTCTCATTTGGAAGGACTATATTACCAGTCTTGCTAAGGCAGCCTCCCAGAAGCTGGATGTGCTCAACCACCTTAGGGGGCTCTTTTCCCCAGCACAGCTTCTTGCTTTGTACAGGGGCATAGTGCGCCCTTGTATTGAGTATTGTTCACATGTGTGGGGAGGTTCCTCTCACACCGCTCTCCTAGACAAAGTTGAAAGAAAGGCCTTTCGTATCATTAACTCCCGTCCACTCACCAACTCTCTGCAATCTCTCTCTCTCTCCGCCGCAATGTTGCATCTCTCTCACTATTCTATCGCTACTATAATAATCAGTGTTCCTCAGAGCTATCCCAGTGCATACCACCTTTACGTAGGGCACGTGGTACCCGTCTTGCAACTCAATCCCACTCTTACTCTGTTCAACTCTTCAACCCAAGAGTGAGTTACTCTCAAACTTTCTTCTACTCAACAGCTGAGCTCTGGAACTCTCTCCCAGAATCAGTCTTTCCCTCTTCCTATGACTTAAATTGCTTCAAACTCCGTGTGTCCAGGCACTTTGGCTCGAACGTCCCTTGATTTTGGCCCTGTCACTCTTTCAACTATGGGGGAGGCACTCGCTATAGGCAGTTATGCCTTTTCACATAGAAAGAAAAAAAAAAATGTAAAGATATCAACACCCGATAGAAAACAATAGTTAACCCATTTCCATTCCCTCTTACAAAATAAATATTCTATTAGTGAAACCGAAAAAGTACAATAATAAAATGGAGAAAACGTGTCGCCAAATAAATCTATAGAGAAAGTGTATTGGATAATATATTGATAAGAGTCTGTGGAGGGTCGGGGGAATAAAAGGTTCAGCTGGGAGGTGAATGACTTTAGTGAGGCTGAAATAATGAAAGGGAAAAGTAGGAAGAAAAACACAGACCAACCACAAAGGAAGAGGGAAGGGGAAGTCTGGTAATGTCTACATACATGGGGGGGTAGGGGGGTGTAGTAATTGTTAATGGAGAGAGAGAGAGAGAGAGAGAGAGAGAGAGAGAGAGAGAGAGAAACCGTGCACGAGGAAAATCAGCAACTGAATATCGAAGCCATAACAGGGAAGCGCAATCATAACAGAGCGATCAATCAGAGAACCAGTAACACAACAATATCAAGCCACCACAATTATGTAAATGTGTACCACAAAACTTCAAGAGACAACAGGACCATTCCAGTTATTCTTGTAACATACGCCAAAATAAAGGAACAACATAAACCAACATGCAGATATAAATGCCTTTCACATCTGCTATTGGCTTTGTGTGGCCAGGCCCGTATATCCATGTTAATCATTACGTCCGCCATATGGCATATCCTGTTTGGTTCCGTCTGCTTTCCAATAAGTGTCGTGCTTTATTCATCATTATATACGAAATATCAAAAACTGTATAAAATGTATAGAATATAATACATTCATAATATTATTACAGTATACTGTATATAAAAACACTACACAAGCACGCTAATACACAACACATTTATAAGCTGAGTAGTAAGAAACAAAGCACAATTACTATATTACATTATACAATACAGAAGTACACAGCCTGGTGGTGTGTGTAAACCTATTGTCACAACCTCTCCACTGTGAGTGTATGCGGCCATCCCTTTCAGTTCCCGGGACCTGATTTGCATGTTCGTCGGTTGGCGTAAACCGCTAAATGGTTGAGCGCATCCAAACAAAAGGCCAGAATATGTTCCGCTAAATGTGAGGGATTGGGATGAATAAATGACCCTTATCATTTTTTCCCCGCCCTTACCCCCAACTCTACATTAACACCTTACCATCACTATCACCTCTAACCAACAAAACATTTACACCCTTCCCTCACTCCTCATTATCTCCCAACCTCTAAGCCCTCTTTGATATCATTCTCCCTCACTGTCCTTCCCGTCTATCCCTCCATCAACACCATTCCTTCATCCATACTATCCATCAAACACCTTTAACATCCACACAACCCTTTCTCGCCTCTCCCCTGTAGCTCTCCCATCCCTTAACTCCCCATCACAATTCTTCCTCTAACCTTCACCCCAACATAATTATTTTGTCTATGTGAATGAAGGAGACAAAAGGTAAAACTGCCTGTAACAAGTGTCTCCCCTAAAATTGAAAGAGTAACAGAGCCAAATTTAAGGTTCATTAGAGTCAAAAAGTCTGGACACACGGAGATTCAAGCATTTTTAAGTCATAGGATGAGGAAAGGACAAACTGAGGGAGAGAATCCCAAATATTGATTATCAAGTAAAGGTAAACTGGGAAAATTGGTGCAATCTTGGGTTAGAGACTTGGACAGAATAGGGGTAGGAGTGTGTTGGGAGACACACGGTTGCTGAATATATATGGCAGATAATAAGCAAGAAAAAATACTTTTGCTATGAATTGATCAGGGTGTTGACGCAGGCAGAATCAGTAAATGTATTGTACAGACTTTGATTGACTTATTGGTGAGTAAAATCATACAGTAGCATGGTCGGTGTATTACACCCCCTCTCTCTCTTTGATTCATAATGAATTGATTAATGGTGATTCTCTTCTCTCATGATGGTAGTCATAAAATATGGCTGGAGCTAATTAGATGTGGTGGAGGTTGGTAAATAATAGTGGCGGTGCCCTTGGTGTTAGATAAATACCCTTGTGGGTGTATACATAGACCCCTTGGTGTATACCATAGACCCTTGGTGTATACCATAGACCCCTTGGTGTATACCATAGACCCCTTGGTGTATACCATAGACCCCTTGGTGTATACCATAGACCCCTTGGTGTATACCATAGACCCCTTGGTGTATACCATAGACCCCTTGGTGTATACCATAGACCCCTTGGTGTATACCATAGACCCCTTGGTGTATACCATAGACCCCTTGGTGTATACCATAGACCCCTTGGTGTATACCATAGACCCCTTGGTGTATACAGACCCCTTGGTGTATACCATAGACCCCTTGGTGTATACCATAGACCCCTTGGTGTATACCATAGACCCCTTGGTGTATACCATAGACCCCTTGGTGTATACCATAGACCCCTTGGTGTATACAGTATTAGTTGTTGTACTGTCCAAAACAGATTCATCTTGGACCATTCTGGGATCAGCCAATACATTTGGCTGATCCTGCTATTGATAAAGACAGTGGGAGTTGGTTGTAGTGCCTAATTACTTATGGTGTACTCTCGCTCTCGCTCTCTCTATCTATCTATCTATCTATCTATCTAAATATATATATATATATATATATATATATATATATATTGTTACGACCTGGCACTCGGGTACACAAGGGCTCTCAATCAGGACTCGAATACGGCTCGCTGCCACAACGGAAACACACGATCCCAACCCCTGAGTACTGCCAGCCGAACAAAAAATACCAATACCCTCCAGAGTTCAATCTGCTATAACGGGGTATACAAGAACTCGGTACTAGTGTTCAACAACAGACTAATAAAGAGACAGGAATTATCTAGTCTGGTCAACAATCAAACAAAGAAGTAAGAAACAACAACACCAAAGAATAGTGTTGGCCGAAGCCGAAGTAATCCACCCTTGACTAAGAACTTAAGAAGTCCTCCACCCTCTACTTCGGATCGGCACTATTACGTTACGTTAATTAATAGTCCTTAAGCATCGAGCAAGGAATCTTCTGAAAAAAGTTAGATGCTTCTCGGATGCTCGTAAGAAGTACGTATCGGATTTTGAACAGTAATTCAATAAGCAAAAACACTGGCAATTAAATACTATTAAAGGTTTAAATTGGCATAAAAATAATTAAAAGAATATGCAATAGTAAATGGCAAACATTAAAAAGAAGTACTCCGCAATTGCAACGGCAATAGCCTACTCGGATTGTGCTCGTGGGCCACTAATCACTAAAGTAGCCAAGCTTGCAACACATGAAATCAATAGTGCATAAACACTATCATACATACGGAAAGCTTCAATACTATTCTGTATCTACTAATCGAGTAAAGTCTAGCTGGGGTACTGTGGGCAAAAGGTAGCAGTGACTGAGCAAAAACGGCTCGTAGCCTAGCGAAGTCCTCACAACTGTTTAAAGTATTACGTTAAAACTAACAAGCGCACTTTGAGAAATCCAGATCCCTTGTATCTGGTTTTCTCCCGGCTCCTTGACAAAGTAAAAACAAACTGTTAATAAAATACAGGGTGGTTAGGCTCTTGCCCTCACGCACTGTAAATTATTAACTCAACACAGTCAGCCGCGAAGACAACCTAGGCTTCACTGAACCGAAACGAGTATGCAGGTTTATCGCTTAACCACTGCATCAAACAACAACTCATAACACAGAAAAGCCTTACCCCAGTCTAGCATTACCTAGACTAGCAGAAAACAGGAATAATAATAATAACACACAGGGAAATGCATATACAAGTGCAACAAACATAAATCAATCCTATTCTAAGTTAACCCTTCCAAAATAGGCTATCTAATAGGCATGTATCTCGTGAGAACTCAAGCGATAATACGTTGGCTGACTAGCTCTGCCCCAACGGGACCATGGAAGTTAAACAGGCAGGGAAAAGAGGAGATAAGAATGTAAGGTAGTAGAGAAAGTTCACATCAGTCAGATGAATATATATAGTTAGCAAGGGAAATGAGAAGTCGCTCTGCCTAATGAGTTCTGATCAAAAAATGGCTAGACTTCCCTTTTTATACTCAGCCCTCTAGTGAGCCCAACGTGAAATACTAAGGACCGCCCACTGACAATCATTACGTAATTTCTCTCTCTCTTCTGGGATAGACAAAGGCTTTCCTAGCACTGAGGGGGGGGGGGGGGGGGGGTGCTAGTGAGTTAGGCCCACCTCCCGCATGGCGCACCCACTGACCCCCAACTGTGGCTGCCTCTCCCATCATTACAAATAAGTTTTACAAACAATACTTATAACTAATGATATAAAATAGAACTTGTTGACTCAGATGAAAATAAAATACATATTCATATTACTTATAGTACAACGGCTCACATGAACTAAGTTAGGAAACTCTACATAGACTACAGCCAAAGTTCCTGCCCTGACGATCCTAGCGAGAGTGGGGCATGACTAGGCGTTCTGTACAGCATGCTCACACTGGACATGCGTCACACCTCCCCCAAGATTTTACTTGCTCAACCCTGAGCTAAAATCTGACAAACACAGAACCCCATCAAGCCCCTCACACCCAGCGACCGCATGGCACTAAAACAAAGCGGAGTTTATCACCAAAACACATCTTATTATTAAAAAAAAATCACATTTTATAACTCCTCCCAACAATAGCAAAAAGACACAATATCATGCTCCCAGAGCGAGCTTATAGCAGCTCAGCCGTTTGATAGTTCGTGGACTACTCAAACTCTATAGGCTATGACAAACTTATACGATTATCTATATCAAAAGAAAGAGTTTTTATATGATTTTTATATTTTAATATGTTTTTCCCGGCTGCACTATAAGGGCAGCCTATTTTCCTCCACTCAAACCCACACACCTGTGATTGCCTACGACTGATCATCCACCCTTGATAAACAATCCGCGATCACATTGTCACATCCAGCAATATGACGGATGTCCAGGTTATACTCCTGCAACATCAAAGACCACCTGGTCAGTCTCATATTGCGATTGTGAAATTGATTCAGGAATCTCAAAGGGTGATGATCAGTGTAGATAACCACGACTGGGCCATAGGCTGGAACATACACCTCGAAGTGCCTGAGCGACAGCACAATCGCCAGTAATTCCTTTTCTATTGTAGAATAGTTCTTTTGTGCAGCATTGAACTTCTTAGAAAAGAAACTTACTGGGTGTTCCACACCTTCATTGTCTGTCTGTAGCAAGACGGCACCAGCCCCTACACCACTAGCATCTGTTGCCAGCTGAAAAGGCCTGTTAAAGTCTGGGGCCCTGAGTATCGGGTGAGTACATAGCAAATGTTTCACCAAAGTGAAAGCCTTTTCACACTCAGGTGCCCACAAACACTTTTTGTCTTTAGATAACAAATCTGTGAGAGGTGCCAACACCGTTGAGTAACCTTTTATGAAGCGTCTGTAGTAGCCTATCATACCCAAGAATCTCATAATCTGCTTCTTGGTTGTTGGGTGCGGAAATTTATTGATAGCCTGTACCTTGTTCTGAGGAGGGCACACCTGTCCCCTTCCCACTACAAACCCAAGGTACTGCACAGTGGCTTTTACGAAGTCACACTTTGCCAAATTTACTACCAGACCTGCTTCACTAAGTTTACGGAACAAGGTCCTCACAATGGCTCTCAAAGTCGTCATCATAAATGATTACATCGTCCAAATATACGGTGCAATTTGGAATGTCCTTTACAATTTCATTCATCAGGTTCTGAAACGTTGCTGGTGCATTCTTAAGTCCGTAAGGCATAACATTGCACCGGTAGGTACTCCCGTCCACAACAAAACCACATACCTCTTTAGCACGCTCGGACAAAGGTACTTGCCAGTAACCTTTTACTAAATCTACTTTAGACAAAAAACGAGCATTACCAATTTTGTCAACACTATCATCAACCCGAGGAAGAGGATATAGGTTAGTTAGGGTCAAACCGTTTAACCTACGGAAATCAATACAAAAGCGTACCTTGCCATCTGGCTTAGGCTGCAGTGTTACGGGGGAAGTCCACTTAACTGTGCCTTTCTCTATCAACCCTTCTACCGAGCATATACTCCAACTCATCCCTCAGAGCTGGTAGTTTTATGGGGGGCACACGGTACGGGATTGACTTAAAGGGTATATGGTCCCCCACGTCAACATCATGCATAGCCTGAGTAGTGAGGCCTGGGTGTTCAGCAAATACAGTGGGGTATGAACCGAACAACTGACGGATAGCATCAAACTGCGGCTCAGGCAAATGAGCTATAGCCTCGTCAGCCCTTAGGCTCGAGTTCCCCGCCCACTGATCCGCTGAAACATGTTGATCCCAGCTATCCTTCTCTGAAGCTTGACTGTCCCCCTCTCCTTCTCCACCACGGCCGCAACAAGCCAACACAGGGACAGTGAGAGGCTCAGAGGGGAGCCTCACATACTCTTTAACAAGGTTCACGTGACACAACTGGTTCTCCTTCCTCCTGTCTGGAGTGGCAACAAGGCAATCTAAGTCTGGATTTTGTTCTACAATTCCACAAGGTCCAGTGTACTTCGCAGAGAGGGGGTTACCAACCAAAGGCACAAAATCAATACCTCTTGTCCTACAGTGAACTTCCGGAGACTCACCCTGCGATCACACCTGTCCCTCATCAAACCCCGTGACTCTGTCAAACTTCCACCCGCCATCTCCAGACTCCCAAGCATGCACTCACGGCCCTCAAGCACATACTCCAATAATGGACAAGGCTGCACAGTACCCTCCCAAACCTTCTTCAGCATGTTAAGGGGGCCCCCGACACGGTGTCCAAAAATCAGCTCGCCTGGACCAAATCACAGGCTCTCACCAGGCACCTCCCGAGCAGCAAACAGCACACAAGGCAATCCAAGATCCCAACCCATACCGCTGTCAGCACAACAACACCTGAGCATGCTTTCAAGTGTAGCATGCCACCGCTCAAGCACCCCTTGATGTCCTGCCAGTGGTATGTCATGCGCCAACCTCAGTAGGCTATCCCTGCACTCCCGTGGCACCACCAACTGGTCCACTACTCCGGACCCCTTTTGCCAACTACGTTTAGGGTCTTGAAAACGTCTATAGAGGATGCCTTCTAAACAAAAAAAATCTCCTGGCTGTGCATCGCCGTCCTCGTCGAGCTCTACAGCTCCATTAGCACACGTTTGGAGCTCAGGGTCCTCTAGTTGCAACCGACGTATATCTGAGGGTACCAAGCGATCTAACTGCTCCCGGAGCAATGCATGACCTTCCCCGATACTGGGCTGCTCCCTCTGTCTCTCTCGATGTACATAACGTTGCTGTCGTGGAGACTCGTCATGCCCAGCCTCGTCACTCTCGATGACAGGCCCAGGGGCTACTCCAGAATTAAGTAATGGTGCTAATACTGAATCACCCAGGAGAGCCGCCGAGTCAAAACTCTTAAAACCAACTCCAGCTTTAGCCTCCTCCTGTTGATCGTTCCTCCGCTGGTCTGAAGACGGAAGACTAGGCTGTGACACTTTAGCTGCCCGAGCTCGGGTGACAACACACGCCATGGGTTGTGTCTGGCACCGCTTGACCCACTCTTGCTCTTCCCTACTCACGTCGGCCGGCCTCTCGGCAACAACTAAGGGTAGAACCTCAGAAGCGGGCATTGCAAAGTCGTTGCCCAGAAGAAGGTCGACGCCCTTCACTGGCAGTTTCTCCACAATCCCGACATCCAATTCACGTGCCACACCATCCACCTCCAACTCCAACCGCACCAGCAGGTATGACCGAGTTGCATTAATACCCTGCACCACTACCACCCGAGCCCCGTTTAAAGGGTAGCCAGTCAAGTTTTTCATCAGAGTCTGGGAAGCACCTGTATCACGCAAGACTTCTACTCCATGCTTGCGCCCCGCCCACATCACGCAACCCCGCCCTCTATGGTCGCAAAAAACATCCTGAGCAGGGTTCGAGCCTCCCAGGTGCTTCTGCATTGGCTGTGCCTCAGCCTCTGACAAACTGCCCCGGGCAAACTCAGATGACTTCGGAGACACACCAATGTTGCAGGCCAAAGACACAGCTGCTGTAGGTGGTTTGCAAGGACAGACTCTTGCAAAGTGCCCCTTTTTATGACAATGAAAACACTCCAACTCCCCTTTGGGCTTCCCTTGGTACTGGGAAGGGCCCGGCCCTTCTTAAATGGGACGGTGCTAGTCTTGTGGTCAGTCTTGGTATCATGGCTCTTGTACTTGTTTGCATAAGGTATATCACTAACTCGGGGGGGTGGGGCGTCACGCCCCTTGTTACCTGCCTCACTACGCTGGGCAAACCCGCACCCACGAATTAGTGATAGCCGGAGGTCAGCCATCTCAGCTGCCTCCTGTAGAGTTTTTGGGTTCTTTTCTTTAATAGTTAAAGTCATTTCTGCACCAGTACACTTATAAAACTGCTCGAGCAGAAACAGCTCAGTCAACTGTTCCGCCGTCTCAGCTTTCTCAGAACGTGTCCAGTTTTTAAGTGCATCTTTTAAGTCCCGGGCATGTTCAAGAAAGGTCGCCTCCCTAGTCTTTGTAACACCCCGAAACTTCAATCGATATGTTTCCGGTTGCAACTCGTATGCCCGTAGGACAGCTCTCTTCAATTCTGGGTAGTCAATGCAAGACTCTAAAGGCAGTGCATCATAAGCCTTCAGACCCTTACCCGTAAGTCTTGAGGAGACTAGAGCTGCCCACTTCTCTTCAGGCCAATTATGCTCCCTACACTTCTTCTAAAAACGATTAAAAAATTCTGTGACTTCAGTTTCACTAAATACCGGCACCAATTTGACTAATTGGGCCAAGGACTGTTCTCTTACTTGGCCCTCACGGCCCATCCGAGTCCCTGTCGACTCTGCAAGAGTCTTATCTAAATCTAATTTAGCACAATATTTCTCTGAGTCGTACCTAAGCTCAGCCTCATGCCTCCTGGTCTCATCCTCTTGCCTCCTGGTCTCATCCTCTTGCCTCCTAACCTCAATCTCATGTCTCCTAGTCTCATTATCCTGCTTCCTAGCCTCAATCTCCTGCTTCCTAGCCTCAATCTTAGCAAGCTCAAGTCTAAATACCATATCTGGAGACAGGCAGGAAGAGGGAGCTGCCACTACTGAAGGAGGGGGGGCAAAAACTGGGGAACCACCATGTGCACCACCCGAGGGCACTCCAATCTGCCAATTCTCATCCCTCTGTGGGAGAGTGCTAACCTCCGGTAACTGAGTGGACAGCACTGTGGGAGTCGAGTGAGAGGGGATCTGGGGAGCAACCCCCCCAAACGCCCTCTCCTCCGAAACCCCATGTCGCCGACGCAACACCCAGGAAATCAGCTCCCCCTCGGACATCCCTACTACATTGGAAATGCCCAAAACCTTGGCTATCAGGTGCAAGCCACAAACATCCACCCCCGTCAGCCTCTCCTCCGTCACGTGGTACCGCTTACTCACAAAAACTCTAGCATCCTCCTAACTGGTTACTAACGGCACACCTTCAAATGACATCTCTCGCTCATCGTCAGTGCTAATGCACGACATACTGAAGTCCACAAAAAAATTCTCGAGACAAAAGTGTTAAACTTCCTATGCAAGCACTAATTACTAAATTAACTGGAGTCTCTTAAATGCTTTACTAATTGCCATACAAACAAAATATTCTTCAATATGCACGCTAAAATACAAACAAACACAATTATGTTGTACAACTCTGCAAAAATGTATACTGTTCACAAAATCCTAAGCAAGGTCGCCATTTGTTACGACCTGGCACTCGGGTACACAAGGGCTCTCAATCAGGACTCGAATACGGCTCGCTGCCACAATGGAAACACACGATCCCAACCCCTGAGTACTGCCAGCCGAACAAAAAACACCAATACCCTCCAGAGTTCAATCGGCTATAACGGGGTATACAAGAACTCGGTACTAGTGTTCAACAACAGACTAATAAAGAGACAGGAATTATCTAGTCTGGTCAACAATCAAACAAAGAAGTAAGAAACAACAACACCAAAGAATAGTGTTGGCCGAAGCCGAAGTAATCCACCCTTGACTAAGAACTTAAGAAGTCCTCCACCCTCTACTTCAGATCGGCACTATTACGTTACGTTAATTAATAGTCCTTAAGCATCGAGCAAGGAATCTTCTGAAAAAAGTTAGATGCTTCTCGGATGCTCGTAAGAAGTACGTATCGGATTTTGAACAGTAATTCAATAAGCAAAAACACTGGCAATTAAATACTATTGAAGGTTTAAATTGGCATAAGAATAATTAAAAGAATATGCAATAGTAAATGGCAAACATTAAAAAGAAGTACTCCGCAAATGCAACGGCAATAGCCTACTCGGATTGTGCTCGTGGGCCACTAATCACTAAAGTAGCCAAGCTTGCAACACATGAAATCAATAGTGCATAAACAATATCATACATACGGAAAGCTTCAATACTACTCTGTATCTACTAATCGAGTAAAGTCTAGCTGGGGTACTGTGGGCAAAAGGTAGCAGTGACTGAGCAAAAACGGCTCGTAGCCTAGCGAAGTCCTCACAACTGTTTAAAGTATTACGTTAAAACTAACAAGTGCACTTTGAGAAATCCAGATCCCTTGTATCTGGTTTTCTCCCGGCTCCTTGACAAAGTAAAAACAAACTGTTAATAAAATACAGGGTGGTTAGGCTCTTGCCCTCACGCACTGTAAATTATTAACTCAACACAGTCAGCCGCGAAGACAACCTAGGCTTCACTGAACCGAAACGAGTATGCAGGTTTATCGCTTAACCACTGCATCAAACAACAACTCGTAACACAGAAAAGCCTTACCCCAGTCTAGCATTACCTAGACTAGCAGAAAACAGGAATAATAATAATAACACACAGGGAAATGCATATACAAGTGCAACAAACATAAATCAATCCTATTCTAAGTTAACCCTTCCAAAATAGGCTATCTAATAGACATGTATCTCGTGAGAACTCAAGTGATAATACGTTGGCTGACTAGCTCTGCACCAACGGGACCATGGAAGTTAAACAGGCAGGGAAAAGAGAAGATAAGAATGTAAGGTAGTAGAGAAAGTTCACATCAGTCAGAAGAATATATATAGTTAGCAAGGGAAATGAGAAGTCGCTCTGCCTAATGAGTTCTGATCAAAAAATGGCTAGACTTCCCTTTTTATACTCGGCCCTCTAGTGAGCCCAACGTGAACTACTAAGGACCGCCCACTGACAATCATTACGTAATTTCTCTCTCTCCTCTGGGATAGACAAAGGCTTTCCTAGCACTGAGGGGAGGGGGGCAGTGCTAGTGAGTTAGGCCCACCTCCCGCATGGCGCACCCACTGACCCCCAACTGTGGCTGCCTCTCCCATCATTACAAATAAGTTTTACACACAATACTTATAACTAATGATATAAAATAGAACTCGTTGACTCAGATGAAAACAAAATACATATTCATAATACTTATAGTACAACGGCTCACATGAACTAAGTTAGGAAACTCTACATAGACTACAGTCAAAGTTCCTGCCCTGACGATCCTAGCGAGAGTGGGGCATGACTAGGCGTTCTGTACAGCATGCTCACACTGGACATGCGTCACAATATATATATATATATATATATATATATATATATATATATATATATATATATATATATATATATATATATAAGCAATACTCTTTTGTTGCGGGAATCGGAGTCGGATGAAAAAAATTAACACCAGCGCTGGTACAAACATCTTTATTCTGGTAACGTTTCGGTTTAAGCATCAAGCAGCTTCAGACCTAAACTGAAATTAAATAAAAACCTATAAAATGAATGGCTGAGTAATTTTCTAATGTTAATATTCTTATTATTGACTAAATATAACAAATCTAGAATAAAACTTATAATTAATAGTTATAAAAATAACCTAATACATATTAGAATTTGTAAAGTAAAAGAATAAAATGAGAGACGAAGAAACATTATGTGAGCAATAAAAGGAGGGGGGCGGGGGAGCAAAGTTAATAACATAAAATTAATTGTTTTCATAAATATAAGAACTAACCTTCACATAATATTAGAAACAGAGTAGAGGAGTGGAAGAGTCGTGCACACCCAGGCTGGGTTTATGTAACTGGGTGAGCAGGGTCTCCGACAGGAGTCGTGTGACTGTGTTTGGGGCAGTGGTGAGAATTGAAAAATCAGAGTTTTTTTATGGGGTGATCAGATAATTCAGAGTGGTTTCGAATGGCTGAAAAGGAAGGATTTGAAAGAGGTCGGTTAGTTCTAAATGACCTACCCCGATGCTCCGAGATCCTGGCGGTGAGATGTCTCTTGGACTAACCAATATAAGTCGTATTGCATCGACTACATGTAAAGGAGTACACCACCGAGGACTGCAGAGAATCGGGGATTCAGTCTTTACTTTTAAAGAAGTGAGACAGTGTTTGGGGAGATTTGGATACTACTCTCAGTGATATTTGCGGGTAATGTTCACGAATCAATTTAGCGACTTTATTTCGAATTGAATATGATTTGTTGCCTAGAAATGGGATAGTGAAATAAACAATGGCTTTCTGAGCTGTAAGGATCGGAGTTGAGGAGGTTCTTAATTTATTTAGTTGCTTACCAATCAAGGTATTTGTGAAATTTATTGGAAAGCCATTAAGTTTCAGTTTTACGTAAGAATTCAAATTCGAGGTGGACGGACATGTAAGACGAACATATATGGTAGGCTGTGATGACTAAAGTAATAATTAGATTTTTCTTATATTGTATGGGAATCCTAGAATTAAATTTCATTGTAAGTCCTGTAAAGGTTGGCTTTCTGTATATAGAAGTACTAAATGAGCTATACTTTTTTTCCACTATAACATCTGAAATTGGTTATTTAGTGTCTTCCTCTGCCTCGCAAGTGAACGTTATGTTTTTGTGTCTCGAGTTTAAGTAATTCAAGAACAGGGGAACGTGGTCGGGTGAACTAAAAACGACAAATGTGTCGTCGACATAACGGTTATAGACAAGAGGCTTGAAGCTATCTGGACATTCACGGAGCCATTTTGATTCATGAAACACTAAGAATGCGTTCGAGAGGGTTGGAGCGAGTGGATTTCCCATAGATAAGCCGTCGTTTTGTTTGTATATGTTATTATTGAATAGAAATATGGAATCCTTAACAGCAAGGGAGAGCATTTTATGAAATTGCGATTTATCTAAGCCATTAACTATGTTATTATTTTCAGTGAATAATTCATTAGTGCAAATGTCGATGGTTTCATCGAGGGGGATATTCGTGAACAAGGATTTTATGTCAAATGAGGTCATAGTACAATTTTCATAAGTTAAGTTACAAATGTTTCTTGCGAATGAGAAAGAGTCTTTAACAGTGAATTCATTAGAAGTTAATTAAGTCCGTTAATATTGGTACAAAATATTTGGCCAAATTATAATTACATATGTTCATTGCTGATAGAATTGGGCGAAGTGTACAGTCTTGTTTATGGACTTTCGGGAGGCCATATAGAAGGCCAGGTTGGGAACCAGATACGAAGAGATAAGAATACAAATCATCATCTATTACGTTAATGGATTTCAGTTTTCTTAGGAAATTATTTATCTTATCTTCCTTCTTTAATAGTAATGGGAATAGGTCCCCTGTAACTTTTGAGAATTTTGATGGGTCATAAAGGATATCTGACATCTTATTTATATAGTCAGATTTATTTAGTAAGACTGCACTATTTCCTTTATCTGGCCTAACTATGACAATTGATTGATCGGCAGCAAGGGATTTCAAAGCAGTTCGTTCGCCGTCAGATAGGGAATGTACGAAAGAATTATGGGAATAATAATTCGAAAGTGCAATGTGCTTCAGAGAGTTCTTTAAAAAATCAAAGGATTTAGTGGCATGGGGTAGAACTCGTGAGTTAACAATTTCTTAAAAAGCATTTCAAAAGACAGAACATGAGGCAGGAATGTTGGCTTATTAGAGGGCGTGGCGAATTTTAGACCTCTGGATAATAGGGATTTTTCATCTTTAGTGAGTTTTTTTGAGTTTTTTTGATGAAAAATTAAATAGAACTTTGTCAGTAGGTACGCCGTTAGGGTTTACATAACCTGGCTTAATTTTAAGTTTTATTCTAGATTTGTTAAATTTAGTCAATAATGCGAATATTAACATTAGAAAATTACTGAGCCATTCATATTAGCTTTTATTTCATTTCAGTTTAGGACTGAAGATGGTTTATGCTTAAACCGAAGCGTTACCAGAATAAAGATGTTTGTACCAGCGCTGGTGTTGATATATATATATATGTGCGTGTATGAATGTGGGCAAAAATCCGAGCCCTTCTCTGTTGTGGTGGGAGTTTAACAGAGTTGTGTCTTGGCTCCTGTGATATTAAACCTATTTCTCACCGCTGTGATAATTCTTAGCTATAACTCTCTCAATGATGATGATGGAGTGGTGTTACAGTTCCACTTGGATGGGAGCCTTTTTAATCTCCAATGCCTGCAGGCCCGCACCAAACTTACCACTACGCACCTTATGGAGTTTCAGTATGCTGACGACTGTGCCCTGCTGGCTCACTCTGAAGAAGCCCTTCAACACACTATCTCTGTGGTCTCCGCCATTTACCAGTTCATTGGTCTACAAGTCACCACACAGAAGACAGATATACTTGCACAGCATATGGCAGCTCCATATCCACCTCCTGTTTTTCAAATCAATGGTATGCATCTCAAACAAGTCGAACAGTTCAGTTACCTTGGTAGCATAATAACGTCAAAACACAATGTAGATCTTGCAATTCAGTTCCGAATCCACCTCGCAGTTGCATCTTTTGGCCGTCTGTGCTCCAGTCTTTGACAATGCAAAAATCCATAGAGCTGTTTGCATCTCTTACCTTTCTCTACAGCTCAGAAACTTGGACCACCTACATTCAACACAAAGAAGATCTCGAAGCCTTCCACATTCGTTGTCTCCAAAGAATCCTTGACCTAACATGGCATGACAAAGTACCACATATTGACATCTTACAACGTGCACGAATCTCCAGCATAGAGGCAAAACTGGCGAAGCGACAGCTGTAATGGGCATCCACATGCCTGAGAACCGCCTTCCTCGACAGATCTGTTATGGATAACTACCCAATGCACGGCGCAATGCAGGGGGACATTATAAAGATCAGTTATGAAGATCAGCTAACAACTACAATAACAGAAGTTAAACATCCCACCAACTGCCCTCAAGACCAACACATCTGATAGCACCTTGTGGCGATCAGCGTGTGCACAACAGTCTGCTCGCCACCAAGCACGTAACAACCGACGGCATAAAAGACATCAGCAAATCAACAGAGCTCGCCTACCTGACCCAGAGTTGACCTGCCCAGTGTGTGGAAAGATGTGCAGGTCAAGCATTGGGCTCCACAGTCATCACTACCATCAACGTCAGCAACCATAGTGCCATCATTCATCACACCCATCTCGCCATATTCATCGAAACATTAATGTAGTCGTCGTCTACTGACGTACTGCCAAAAGCAAGTAAGTGTATAATTAAATATTAAACGAGTTATATACAGTATATATATATAGATATATATATATACATCCCATCTATGATAACTATATTATTGCACACAGAGGCATCGGCATTTTAAGCAACTGTTATACTAAATGCTACAAAAGTTCTAATATAATTAAAAGTTAATTGTTAAACATAATAAACAAAAGAGTTACACACTTGCTTAAGGGGGTAGTACTCGTTTTTATGGACCCCCTACTCCCTCTTTCTTACATATTAGTTTTGAGGTTTTAAGACGTTCGTTCCGTTAGTTTGGTGATTTTGAGACCTTTAGTCTAATGTGTTTGCCAATATTTAGACCTTTCGTTCCCTTTAGGATTCCATTTTCTTCCTGGTGAGCGATAGGGAGCCTCTAATTTTAGAAGGAACCGGCCTATGGCTGGGAATTGTTTCTACCGAAAAAAGTACACATTTATCTTGAAAGAGGGTCTAGGTTTTTATTGTTAAACTTGATGGAGGTTTAGCGAAGAAACTCAAAAGTAAATATATATATATATATATTGTTACGCTGGCCAGCTTGCCAGAATGTACTTGTGACTTGCTAGCACTCGCCACGGCAGTGAAATGGGCTATAATAATCGTAGAACGATATTCTTTCTTTCTTAGTATTCGTGTTGTCACAACTAGATCAGTGTTTGCCTTTATTCTTGTCTGTGACACTTAGAAGTATTTTATATCCATAGTAGTGATAATAACATGCAGCGCGTGAGAGAGAGAGTTGGAGAGCAAAGAGGCAGTGTGTGTGCGTATGTACGTGTGCATTCCTCGCTCGGTGGGCCCACCCGCTCGCTATTGGTCGGCGTGCCTAGCGTGGTCTATGATGTCTGCTTTTCCTGTGACGTAGTGGCCTGTGATTGTTCGCCGCCTTCCTTGCCCAGTGGTCGGGCTCCTACCTTCCTCTCTCCTCAGAACATGGTATCCCGTGCTCGGTCCTACATGTCCCTCGCATTCTGTCTCATATCTAACCCCCTTTACTGCTTTGCCTCTCTCTGAACTCCTTCTTTCTAATTCTTCTTATCTTTATTCAATTACCCATCCCTTTTGGTTCTCGCATACGACTTCCATAGTCGGCCAGTCGTATTATCAGCACCTGTTCTCACATATATGTTTTGCACTAGCTTTAGAGGTTATTAGAATCATAGTCACAAGGATTCATATTGTTGGGTGCTTCTAATTATTTGGTTGTTCTTTATTACTATTTAATGCTAGACAGTGGAGGGTACCTTTGGTCGTTGTCTGTGTTATGTATGTGGCAAGTCAGAGCCTGTACGACTTCGACGGAGCTAGGTAGCCTGTAGTACACCCTTGTGCATATTTTCCTTTGCAAGCTTAGCAGTATACAAGCGAAGGGCTTTTGCCTACTCTTGCTTGGATACTTGCTAACTCATTTTGTTGACCTTTGTGGAGCGCCAGGGTAAGACCAGATACTGGAGATCTGGACTTACCAAGAGAGCCTCCTAGTCACTTAACGTAAGATAAGGGAAATCTGTTCAGGGGAGACAGTAGGCTGCGAGCATGCTTGCGCTCTGCCTAGGCTCCCTGTACCTTTTATGCTGCTGCTAGACTTTATTAATAAGAAAGACAGCATTTTGTTTATCAACTTTAACTGCGTATGCTTTAGCAATTATTCACGTACTGCTTTAGCCTAGGTTGATGCATAGTGCACAACCCAGTATGGCTGTTACTTTGGCTAAGGAAGTACTGTTTTTGAGTTGCTGTTGTTAGTGCTGTCACAGAGTTGTTGCACTCTCTTGTTTCCATATATATGTATCCTACTTTTAGGTGTATTTAAGATACACGCTTTGGTGTCCTGCCCCTGCATTATTTCTGTTCTATATTCAACGAGCATCTTGGAGCATCAGACGTTTTTCAGAAGATTTCATATCTGTTTGCTGTAGGACTAGACTTCAAGTGTTTTCATAGAGCATTGAAGAGTTTAGTGTTGAATTCAGACACACTAAAGATAACGTAATCATATAACCTTTTATTAAATCTTGTCGTAGTTTATTTAAGCATTGTTATTATTTGAGAGCTTTTTATTAACGTAATTACTCTTATTGTGAGTAGGCTTTGCCGTCACCGGAAAGCCTTTGTAGAAGTACACTTAACCCAGTTAATTGATACCCCGTTATCCAGTAGATTAACTCTGGAGGGTTTAGGTGTTTTGTTCACCGGCTTAATAGTTCGAGGGTTTGGAATTAGTGTACCGTTGTTGCAGATCTAGCCTATCTTGAGCCTATCTTGTAGTCCAATATTAAGTGCCCTTGTTAATTTCGTTGTGCCGGTCGTAACATATATATATATATATATATATATATATATATATATATATATATACCAAAAACCAAGCACTACCCCTTTAAGATGGCAAATTAAATTTAAAAAAAAACATAACACGCTACAATTATATACAAAACAATGGTTTAGTCATATCACTATTACCTGCCTAAAAAATTTAACGAATGAACTTCACCATAAACTTGTTCATTTGCATCTATTGTCCTTATATATTAACTCATTTATCGACTTCACTAGCCACACTTCCTGCTCTTTGTGTCACTGAATTAACTGCCGTGATGGGATGATGCGTTGATTGTTTACAGAAGGGCAGTTAAATTATCTTTTTGACTGCGTGAGGCTCACTCGGCAGTTTGTCCCCTATTTTTATATTACTGATACTGTACAAATGATCGATGGTGGGAGAGAGAGAAAAATTGGATCATAGCCTCTCCAAATGTCTACGTCAACCCCCCTCTTACACTCACACAAAGACATACACACACACGCACAAACATTAACACCTCTTCAATCACTCAACCGTACAGATACACAACAATACAATTGTCCGTGCCTGTACATAACCTACCTGGCCTCACACAGGTAGCGACAACAACTGTTTTAACAAACCAAAATACATAATGACCTTGTCAAACTTTAAACACAAACTGACAACAACTTGTAATGACGCTATGAATATATAATTTGCAATTACATTGAAATAAAAAGTACAGAACGATAATTTGCATCAAAACCTACTAAGTGCGAACGAAGGAAATAATATATTGGGCATTTTGAATATGGAAAACAGAGTAATTATATAATGAAATATAATTAATCCTAATATATTTCAAACTATTGAAGAAGCGTATCATTATTATTATACTAATTAGAGTGTGTGTGTGTGTGTGTGTTGGGCGGTGATGGCCTTCATAAAGTAAATGAGTTCATTATTTTAAAGAACAAAATCGATATTAGGCCTCTTACAGCTGAATATGTGTTATATTAGGCCTCTTACAGCTGAATATGTGTTATAATATAACACATATTCAGCTAATTAGCTAATAATTATTATTAGCCAATATAAAATGCATAACGAACTTAAACTTGAGCTCTATAGACTGATTTATTAGAAAAAGATAGTCCCATTTAATCAACAATAAACAATAGCTAATTTATATGTTTTGACCATTATACCACTTTATATGGATTATGGTCCTTAACGTTACTAGACAACTTTTATCCTAAAGTTACCGCTAAATAATTCACCTTGTTCACTGAGGTATCCAACAAACATGCAATATTTATGATTTGTTTATTAACCATTTGAAGATCCGATTACGCATTTCTATTTTCTGGCTATTATTAGACGATTTTGTTTCATATTAGGAAGGGTAAATGGAAGTCAGAGGGTTAATTGAGATAGGCTTTACCCTTATAACTCCCACAGATCCTTCCTAAACTGTCTAAAACCATCTAATGATAGCCAGAATAAACTGTCAAAATGCGTCAAAATCTTCAAAGGGTTAACATAATTACCATAGTGTATTTAATATATATTTATGAAAGAAGATGAAGGGGGAATTATGATGTCAATGGGTTTTAAAGGACTCTTCGAAGTTCGGCACAAGTAGTACCCATCACTTACCCCAACATAATCCTCAATAACCTCATGTATATGATAATAGGCTGTAGCTAAACGATCACTAGATATTGGTCTTAGTAGGCTTGACTCAAATATCAAACAATAAGAGAGAGAGAGAGAGAGAGAGAGAGAGAGAGAGAGAGAGAGAGAGAGAGATGGAGGTAGCAATTGATCTCTCAATATACAGTATAGCCGAATTCATACAAACTGTATTTGTAAATATGTATATAACTGAGATAACAATAGACATCAATACCTGGGTTTAATAATACACATAGAAATCAAGCATAACCGCGGGTTATCTCAACAGTGTTGAGGGATGGACCTACAGACAAGATATCATTAACACAGACAGCCTCTCCCACCAACCACACTTTATCACACAAAGTTTCTTCATCAGGTGTACGAGCTCCGAACTTGTTCAGTCCCACGCCAATTATACAGTCAGTTTCATTAAACAAAAATGGGATCTTCGCAGAGTCACCAAGTTATAAACCTGGTACATTAGTTGTGAAGAGGTGATGGAGTAACATAATATCGTAGATTCATTTAAGGGGCAGACTGAAACGGCTAAATTTAGGTAGAAGATGCCAAACCTCGCTCTGGATCACTAGGATCAGCCCTCACCCTAATGGTTTTAGGTAATCCAAATTAACTAAAGATACTTACTCTATAGTGGTTCTATTTCACGAGTATATACGTTATTTATCAAGTGTGTGTGTGTGTATATATATATATATATATATATATATATATATACTGTGTTTACGTTTGTATGGCATATTGATAATCCACCAAGTTAATGACATACCGGTATTATCCTCCCTGCTAACGTGAACCAAGGAGGAGGATACAAACAAAACGACAATTAACATTACTTGAAAGGATATCATCAGATACAGGTATGCATAACGAGTTTTATAAATAACATTATGTATATAATTTTCTAATACAAAGACAACACATTTTCATGTCAACATAATTCTACTAAACAGTTAAAATAATGATACTAGACAATACATGCTTCTCTTGTATGTAAACAACCAATTATGCTCAGACACCTTCTTCAAAACAAACACCATACTATTAAGGGTAATAATACCAGGACCGAAGACCGAGCCATGGAACATAAATACATAAGAGTGGGAGCGGTGATCATAACAGACTCACTCCAGGCATTTTATGGCAATTGTATTCAACAATTGTAGTCTGTAAGTGTCTGAAGTCCAATTTTATAATGATTCAACTGCTACTAAAGACGCTATGCTTCCAGTTTAGTAGCCAATGCAGGTACCTGTGTAAAATAGGCCCGAATATTTGTCACAATAAAGTTGCGGAGGTTAAATTACTGGAACACTGTAGAGTGTGTATAGGACTTTAACGGGACCAGCCACTTTTTACTCTTGATGGTGTCAGTGAATTTCGTCTGATTTCAATAATATTTGGAACACATATAAGGACCTAAACATAGAGAGACCCCTGTAATTTCAATTCTCTAGGGTAATTAGTTTTTGAGTTAGGTATGAATTAGTGTGAACATATTAAGCATTTTTTTTTAAATTAAAGGAAAATACCAATTTTGTTGTATGATCTTATTGTTGCATTGAGGGTACTCACAATAGGTTGCATATAATATCGCTGCCTCTGACCTTTACTGGCATTTTCTTTAGTGAATAACATCACAAGTTGGTATATTGTATAGACGCGTGTAGGGATACCAGGGGCGTTATTACGTGTACTTGTGTGTGTGTCTTATATGTTGTTATATGTATACATGTGTGTGATTCCGTCAGCGAAGTATCAAAGTCATAGTGGAGGTTTATGTTCCAGCATAATTGTAGTAAGTTAACACATTGTTTTATTGGTGTCTAGTTCAAGTTCTATCTAGCTATTTATTGCCTGACGCCGTGATCCCCGAAGGGGTGGCCACGAACGAACCACCCCCATGCACCTCTGTCCCCAGTCAGTCGACGCCCCTCGCCCCAACCAGCACTGCCTTCGTTCATGTACTTCCTCACTCCCTCCTTCCACCTCTCATTCGGTCTACCTCTCCGTCTCTGTCCCTCCACCTCACTCTCGTACACCCTCTTAGTCATTCTCTCGCTTTTCATACGTTCCATATGGCCGAACCATCTCAAGTTGTTCCTTTTCACACTTTCCAGCACATCTACCTCCACACCACACCTCCTTCTTACTTCCTCATTAGTCTGTCTATCCCCCCATGTAACTCCGCACGCACTTCTTAAGTAATTCATTTCCACTGCTCTCACTCTTGGTATGAGTCTCTCAACCAACATCCATGCTTCGCTTCCGTAAGTCAGTGTCCGGATTACCACACTGTCATGCAAGGACTTCTTCACTTCCATACTGACCACCCTATTTCTTGTTACTTCTTTCAGCGTTCCTACAACCCTCTTCCACTGTTGTACCCTCTCCCGCACTTCTTCATCCATAGTCCCATCTTTACTCAACACATTGCCCAGATACTTAAAAGAGTTGACGATCTCCATAGCCTGACCGTTCAGCTTCACCTCACACTCTGTGACTTCACCCCTTTCCAAGACCATAACCTTGCTCTTCCCCGCATTTACCTTCAAATTCCGTTTTTCACACACTGTTCCAAACTCATTTACCAGACCCTGCAACTTCGATTCATTATCACTCATCAGAACTGTATCATCCGCAAACAGCAGTATAGGTAGCTTCCACTCAATTCCCTCTCTTTTCAGCGATACACCAACATCCACTGCTCTTGATAGTATTTCTTTCATGACTCCATCCATATATACAGTAAACAACCACGGGGACATCACACACCCCTGTTTCAAACCAACATTCAGGTCAAAGAACTCGCTCTGCTCACTCTCCACACGTACTGCCGCCTTTGCACCCTCATACATGCTCTTCACCGGTTTCAGCAATTTGCCATCTACTCCGTATATTCTAAGTACTTTCCACAAACCTTCTCTATCCACTCTGTCATAGGCCTTCTCCAAGTCCATAAAGGCAACATACACCTTTTGTTTCTTCTCCAGATATTTCTCCACAACACAATTCAGGGTAAAAATCTGATCTACACATCCTCTTCCAATCCTAAAACCTCCCTGCTCGTCGCCTATCCATTTCTCCGTTCTCACTCTCACTCTCTCAATCACTACCCTACTGTATACCTGCCCTACTACGTTTAGAAGACATATTCCTCGGTGGTTACCACACACTCCTCTTTCCCCTTTGCCCTTATATAGGGGGACTATTATGCCAGTCTTCCAGTCATCGGGTGCACTCCCCTTCTCCCATGCTAGTTTGCACATTGTCCATACCCCTTCGATCACTATCTCACCACCATATCTCAACATTTCCCTACACATTCCATCTGTTCCTGGTGCTTTCCCCAACTTCACTCTTTTCATGGCTTCCCACACATCTGACCTCCTGATCCCCACCTCCTCCTCCACTACTTCTCTTTTTCTCCCTCCCATACCATATCCAACTATGTTTGCTGGTTCTTCATTCCTTACATTTAGCAACTCATTGAAGTACTCCCTCCATCTTTCGACTCTCTCTTGCTTCTCGACTAGCATTCTCCCATTCTTATCTTTCACACCCTTACTGTTTCCCTTGCTACCTTCCCTAACTTTCTTGACTTCTTTCCAGAACAGTTTCTTACTCTCCCTCCATTTTACACTCAGATTCCTTCCAAATTCCTCACCTACTCTTCTCTTACTTTCCATCACTACTCTCTTCACCACCCTCTTACTCTCCATGTACCTCGCTCGTCTAGTTCAAGTTCCGCTTAATTAATATCCATACATTGAAAGGTGTAGATTGTAACATTGAGTATGGTCGGTTCCTCTTACGATATAATACTAATGAATATAAAATTATGGCGTCGGTTTAGGATGGGTTCAGTGAGATTTAGTTTGTATAATATTAAAGCAGTATTTCGCCTGTATTATTGTGTTTTTTACATAAAATAATCCAAAAAATATTTATGCGTTACTCGACAATTAAGTACCCTAAATAATCCAACATTTTCTGAGAAAGTAATGCATGGTTTCTGTTTGGTATTTTTAGCCTAGAGTCACTCAAACACACTGTATGCTCCTTGAATCAATGGGACACATATAGTTTATGGCTTGGGTTATAACAGTATTCATATACGTCAGTGACATCTACATCATATGTGTATATTTGATCGGTTACTGAATTTTGTTTACGAGATTAATCTCTCTCTCTCTCTCTCTCTCTTTATATATCAGAGATAAATCAGAGATAAACTGTCGTTGCAATTGCACTCCGCCTTACATATTTTTCATTAATTTATCCCCACCTCTTATATTGCAATACCATATGGTCTTCAACATATCAAGTTCAGCTGCAACCACTTTATATTTTGCAAAAGAAAATTGTGAGAATTATGACCCACAGCCCAAGATGCAGCATACGCAGCCACTTTTTATTCTGTTGAAAATGTTACGACTGAATGATATTTTTAACCAATCTCTAGCTATACTTATATGTAAATCCCTAAATAATATTTGTATGCCGGGATATAATATTTATATCTCGTTATCAAGTCTGCACTAAAAGCCAGGTATGGACTTATAGACTGTAAATTTCCTCAACAGGAACACATCTAACACGTTCTTAATCACAGAAATAGGTATTCAATCAGGTGCTACAAAACTCAATGATAACACACAGGTAATTATACACATATCATTTATTCAATAGAAAAAGTGGTTGATGTATTTATTGCATCTGATCATATACTCCTGATCTCACAATACGTTGCATAATTATTTCAATGTTGAGATCACGGATGTATTGAGCAAGATAAGGACTGAGAGTTACCTTCAATATTATAAAGAACAGGAAGTAACACAGGAAATGCATAAATATTCAGTCTCGAATCCAGAATACAAATTATAACCTACTGTGGTAATATGGTATTAGAAAATCTACAATAAATTATTAAGAATCACGTAATATATAGAATCAACCCTTGACAATAATATATATGTGAGTCGAGTGTCTAACATATGTTTATTCTTTAGAACATATGTTTCCCCGGGTAGGAGAGAATTAGGTGAGTTGAGATTTTAAACAAGTACAGGCACGGTTGGTTCGAGTAACGCTCACGGGGGGTGAGGGGCGCTCGTGGGCAGGTAAATCAACCCGGGTAGGGGTGGCTAATGACCAGGTAAATAGCTCAGGCCATACAAGTTAATGCGGTCTTTGGAATTTTATTTACTATTAGTGCGTCTATGAACTTAATACTTAGAAGAAGTTGACATTACGGGGAATGATATGCGTAATTAATTTTACAATTCAACTTGGTATTAACTTATTTTTGATAAAAATATGATGTGAATGTATGTCACTTCAATCAATATATGCAATAATATTATATCGGGTCGAGGAATTCAGAGGTAATATTTACGCTATGATTATGAATAAATCAAGGATCAATATCTCATAAGCAAAAATGGATAAACAGTACATTTAACAGAACTAGCGTAGTTAAACAATACTGAAGAACGCTTTATATAAAATCAGCGTATACGAATAATTAAATACAATATTCATTATAGGTAAAATGGCGCACACGACAAAGTTGTACTAAATGAAATACCCGAAAAGGTATAATAAGATATCTGAACGAGTTAACAGAGTCTTGTAAAGAATTCACACAATAAGCGGTGTATTCGGATTGATGAATAGTTAGGTAATCGATCTATGCAAGACTAGAATTCCTAGACGATAAGAATCAAAATTATCTACATCAATAATAATCAAATGAACATTTAATATGGTTCATACAATAATGGAAATAACGCTTAAACAAACGAGCGTAGATTTAGAATCTCGGGAAGAAATTATATATAATAATTAATAACAATTCTACACAATGAGGGGAACTGAGATAAACAAAATATGAAATTGAGCGTAGGTTCTAGATAACAGGTTCTTATTTAAAGAAGGGATTAGTTACACGTTATACACTTCGACTTCAACTTGTAACATACATAATAGAATTGGACATATACAAGGAAAATCTGTGAGTATTTAGCTAAGTGCTTTTATTGAACACAAGTATGTAATGTATGCGTAGTACGTTCTAGGAAGTGAATATCAAAATTGAACACTTAGATCTTAGGCACAGATCTAGATAACAATTATTACAAACTCTGAGAGATTAACACATATGCAATGGATAAGGATCTTGGACACAGATCTCTAGATAATTAAGCACTGTAATATTCACATATTTTAACCTTACCTTCACATCAATAATCACAACGAAAGATACTCAGAGACACTTAGGGTAATGAAGAAGGGTAGAGAGCTGGGAGAAAGTCTGACCGACGTGAATGTAGGTCCACAGGGCAGCACTTCAGGAAGAATGTAGGTCCACAGGGCAGCACTTCAGGATGAAGTGCTTCTCACAATCAGGACTTCAGGAACCGGACTTCAGAAGGCACACAGCAGGTTCGGCGAGCTCTCAGGGCAGGGGTGAAGGCAAGACAATTGTTCCACTGCTGTTAGATGCCCCGTTCTTATTCAGAGTTAAGGACATTACCCCAGTGGTTGTTTGCTTACTTTTCCTATATTTCGTTTAGGCAATGTTTGACTTAATTCTTGCCTCTTGCTTATAGAAATTAAAGGTAAAAAGGATATTGTAATACGTTGTGATCAAGTTTGTGATGATTAATACTTAACTAATACATACATGAGAATTAGTATTAGGTACATACATACAATAGCTATTTTATTTAACACTTAGGAGTTCGTTACGTAGCCTAGTATACATGTGATGATGATTAAACTGATTACTTTATAATTGAAGCTCTTTGGCCAACTTGGTAATAATATTCGCCTATGTTGTCTCCTACTATTATGTTAGATGGTTCTCAAGGCCCATCATAATTTATAGACCTCCTTAGTTCCATTTGTTCCGGTAGCATTCAGGCCTTTGGTGTTTTACTTGCATAAATATATCTTCGTTATACTGCAAATCTGGGGTCTGGACAAATGGTGGCTGGTGATTGGCGAGTGTGTTTTGAAACCACGGCCGTGATAGGACATCAGGGTTTCCCTTTGACTGGGGTGACTCTCCTAGATGTCCCGTGTCCCATAGAGTCTGGGAAGTTCCTGAGGTCATGGGGTGCTCGGGTAAACTTGGCTTTCTTCGTTCCCTCCTTACTTTGATGTTTGCAATCTTACATGAACTGGAGCCCGTTCTCGCCAACCCCGTCACTTCAAATATAAGACATTGTCCTATTGAATATAAGCTTAAACATATTACTAATTATAATCTTAGAAATTAAAACGAATTGGCAGTCCTATTTGTTTCTTCTAACCAGTCAACATTATTTGTACAATATAGAGGTTGTCAAATCAAACATTACTTTATCATGCAATACTGTATACTCCAGTATAGACTACAATTTTGAATGGGACCACTTGATGTTTCTAAAAAAAAAATGCATTATTTAGTATTTTACTTAAAACATGTTGTTCTCTTCTTGTTAGTACTTATTGCTTATATTGTAAGTTTTTTGTTTACCTCATAGCTGCCGTGTATCATTAGTGACAGCATGAACATAAAACAAGGTGCCTGCTGGAAAGCATAATTATGCTTAGCGGGCTCAGTTTATATAAATCATTGTGTAAAACTATCCTTATAAATTGATTGTCTAAATCAATTATTTGAATTTGAATTTAAATTATTTGAATATATATATAAATATATATATATATATATATATATATATATATATATATATATATGTATATTGTTATGTATCTTGATTCAGAAGTGGTAAACCTAATGAAACTAGACCGAACAGAGAATATGAAAAGGTATCAGACAGCTGAAGGCCAATAGAACTTAAAATGTTAAAGCTTGTTATGTTGTTACTTTATTTCCTTTTAGCTGTTGGGACTAGTTATCCTTTTTACTCTGATACCCTTCAATTGTGATAAATCATGAAACTATTTCATGTCATATTTAATTATTTCAATGTTTATCTTTCAGTAGGCTACTAATTACGAATAGAGAAAAGCTTTGTATGAAAGTAAGGACCTAATTAATTTAGATTATCATTAAGGAATAAATATTATTAAGATATTTTGATATATAATTAAGTTAGTTCTTTTACCCTTTAACCCACTGAGCCCCAGCGACGCAGGGTTTGCGTCCACAATGTATGTAACGCTAAACCCCAGCGACGCATGGTTTGCGTCCTCGCCGGTCCGGTCATAATTACTCCGGTACTATGGCACCCCGAGGGCTCAGATTTGTATGGAAACTGTGTAAATATCCCACGCACCCATGCCGATGGTTGAAAACTCTCAAAGTCTAACCGCGTGCGCGTGAGCGCGCAAAACCCTGTTTTTTGGGGGAAATTGCCTTCAATTTTTTACTCTTGTAAAATCCGTTTTGGGGGGCTCTGTAGGACCATTTTTTGCACTTTTTTATCAATTTTGTTTTTGTTTTTCCTTCATTCCTAACCCATTCGCTATTGTTTCTGGAATAAAAAAAACAAAATCAGAATCAGCCGGTCCTGGGTGGTACATTTATTAATATTTAGCTGGTACTCAGTGGGTTAAAGATTATTATTTACTCTTATTTTCTGTCCTCAATATTCTCTTAATTTATTAGTATTCTCTTGTTAGCATATTATCTTATTGATTCTTATTATTGCAAGACATATAATTAATCAATATGATAGATAAGGGAATATAACAATGTCACATAAAATGGAATTGTATTTATACACAGAAATCAAGTATTTTACAGTTAAACCAAATAATAAGTAATGATTAAAGAAATTAAAATTTAATATTTCAGGATCGTTTTGTATCCTTTTTGGTTTCACTTTAACTCTTCCTACCCGGGCGTCCTTGTGGAAGGACACCGCTGCAGAAGAGCAGGTACCCGGGCATCCTTCTGACAGACAGTAAGCTTGCAAGCCTTGCAAGCTTGATCCGAACGCCGTGCGTCGGACGAATGTATACAAAGTCGGTCGCTTCGTCACCACACCTCCGAAAACAGGAAGGAGAAGACTTGTTTGTTATTGTACGTCTGTATGTCGTAGTTTCATTAGTGAAAAGATCGTCGTATTGCTAACATCGCCTGAAAATGCCCTCCACTAAAATCGTCATCACAACTGAACCAGTTGACTTAGAGAGCTCAACTCAACGCCAGTTTACAGATTGGAAACCGCACTACGTTTAGGGATGCGTGGACAATTTATAGCAGTTAAAATAACAAAGATACGGTAGCCTAGGCCTAGACGTTTTTCAGCCATTTCGCCCGGGTACGGGCGACCGTCCTTCTAACAGGTAGCCCGGGTCCCGAGGGTTAAATATATAGAATAAAGTTATAGCTCAGTTAGCTTTACCTTAGGTAAGTCACAATATAAATTCATAGGACTTATTACAACAATGCTTTATCACTAATGAATCTATAGTATTACATCAAATAATTCAAGTAACTTTAGTACAATGTCAGCCAGATAAATTAGTTACTATATCCAATATCCAATCACAAATCCTAAATTAAATGAGGGTTAGTATCTACAACATACCTTTGGTTAACTAACAGTCACAAATTCCCGCATCAACGAGTAAGAGGTCGCTAGGTACGCTATAAACTCAAAACCTATCATTCAAGCCTGTTATAGTTATGTCTCCACCAATGCTGCTCTCCTCACCCAAGCTAAGAATGCGACTGATTTTAATTCTCAAATATCAGGCTATTTATCACATTCCCTCTCCTCGCTAGTTCAATCAGAGCTTGATTCAGGAGTCACGTAGGCCTATACACACGTGCCGCTACCAATCAGCTGACAGGCAGGTTGTGTTAACCAACCACAGGTGAGAGCAGATGCGTAGGCCAATACAGATGTTCGCATGTAGGGGAGGGGGGGGTGCTCACTACGTCACCGCCGTCCGGCGCTTCTCTCACGTGTGCAGGTGTTCCAAGTCACGTAGGCAGGTGTTGGCAGGTAGAAAGAAAGAAAGAGAAGGCTCCACGCGTTCCTGCACAGTCACGGATCACATATTGGTGTCACCAGATATATATATATATATATATATACGAGCGGTTAAGGTCGAAAGTACTGCGGTCAGGTTAAAATAAGTATTTGATTTAGTGCAACGTTAAATCAGTAACAAAAGATATGAACTTATCTTTACTCCAGTTGGTATGGTAATTCAATTTTCAATTTAACTATAGCTGAATAATTGTGAATAATGTCTCACACAATACATGAAAAATAAATTCAATGGTAAATGAGTGAAAATCACAGTCTATGAGGAACTCCGATTCACCAAACATGTAGTGAATACATATAGCGGAATATTAGCTATAGAAGCAGTGAGTTTGAATGGATTAACAAACTACTGTGAGTAAAATCAGACAAGGAACGAAGTAGTGACAGATAATTAGCTGAAATGAGGGCAAATGCAATAGTGTGAATGAAACTTCTGATAATAAAATATAGTCGCAGAACGAAGTAGCGACTTTGAATAGCAGTAAGCAGTAAGCTTAAATGAATTAACAAACTACTGGAAATAAGATAAGTACGCAGAACGAGGTAGGGATTTTGAATAGGCAAAATGAAGGCTGATGCAGTAAGTTTGAATGAATTAACAAACTACTGGAAATGAAATAAATATGCAGAACTAAGTAGCGATTTAGAATAACCCGAATACAGGTTGATAAAGTATAGATAACTTTGAAGACACAGAACGATATAGTGTTTTATAAATAGCCAAAATATAAGGCTGATGAATACAGGAATGTGCAATCTGAATACCTAAACTTGGTGGTGAAATAATATCATTAACCGGGTAACGTAATTGATCGGATTATTCACAAGAACGAATATAGATTAGAAATATTGAACATAGATTAATTCAATCTCAACGGAATGGGTTTTTACTTTTAATGTTGGCGATTTTGTACTCTAAGTGATCTCTTTTGAAAATTGGACGTAGTACCGTCCTGAGTTTGAGTTTAGGTTTAAAGAAGGACAATTTCTCTCGTTATACACTTCACTTCGAATTTGGACACTCAAACAATAATAACACAGCTGAATAAAATCTGGGAGCGTTCAATAAGTATTACGTATAGTATCAAGTATGTAACATAAGTAAAAAATAGGTATAATGTTAACTTGGACGTAAATTAGTTAAATCACAAATAATGTATAAATAATTCACTTGCACAGATAGAAGTTAGATTCTCGAACGTGAACAAGTGGGGCAAGGAGAGTCCGGAAAAGGCCTCTAAGCAAAAGTTAAATTGAACACTCGCATATTTTATAATTATTACCTTCACAATAATTCCAAAAACATAGTAACACAGAGACACTTAGGGTCTGGGTGGTGAGGAGAAGTAATATCCATGAGAGGGGATCTGGTCGACGTAGGACTAGGACTCTTAGTTCTTCCTTCGGTTGGACATGAAAGGGAACTGCCTCTCTCTCACACAGCTAGAGACGGTCACTTCTAGCTCTTCTAACACACCTTTGGGTCGCTATCTCGTTGAACTTTTTATAGGGAGAATGGCTAGCCCTATTCGGAAGTAACTCTGACACGGTACTATACCCACAAAAAGCTAGTGCCAGTGGAAGGTATTTCCTCGTGTTTGCCTATCGATCATATATTTCGGTCAGGCTATATTTGGATGATAATTTGAGTGTAATTTAATTCATTTCGGAGTCGTACGGACATGGGGATTTCGATCTTTTAATTGTTGTGAAGTTAATAATTGCCTTAACCCTTTATTGGCGGCGCGCAACTTCTGTCGTGTGAAAGAAATTTGGACTAAGTGGCGGTTCACAACTTATGTCGTGTGCCATTTTCAGCACGTAATGTTGCAGAGAGAGAGAGCTGAGCGGTGTGAGGAGCGTAGTAAGGCTATGACCGTCGCACACCACCGCGGTGGGCCAACTGAAGTGAAAACCACCCTTCCTTCCCCCCTCACACTCGCTACACAGGGAATTATGTAGGGAAAGTACCTAATTACATGGTTTTTGCTCTCGTGTTTCGCGATCGTTGCAAGAAAACTAGCGGTCGTACAAGGATGGTTGGGGTGTCATTGGAAAGCTCTGTTTATGCCCTTTCTGGGATAGATACTTGTTTTACGCTCTGGGCCTTATTTAGGCATGACAATGATCACGTAAACAACCCTATTTAGGGTAAAAACACCCCCTCTGGGCGGTACATATTAATTACCGCCTAGGCCGCTCGTTAGGTGTTAAAATTATAACATTCATAAGAATACATGGATATAGTTATGCTTTATTTCTTAAGATTACACTCATATTTTAGAAAGCTTGCATGGGTGCAGGATAAATGTTTTGCATGAATTTGTCTTTTCCCTGATTTTCAACGTTGCAAGCAAGGCTTTCGTTACTCTTTATTTATCAGCTATTGTGGATATAGTTGATTCTCTGCACTGTAAAGGTGATTCTTTTGGTTCCATCTGTTGAAATATGACTTTGGATGTTCATGAGGTATTAGCATAAATTCTTCCTCTTTATAATTCAAGTCAGGTTCCTGGGGTGGGTACGCCTTTTTCACTTATCCTGGATCCTGTGATTGGTCCGGGAAGGACCCCTGTGATGGGCCCGGAAACAGGTTTTGCTCGGTATGTGGCCCTGCACTTCAGGTCCTGGTAGGTGGCGTTGACATCGGTGCGTGGACTATGTATGCCGGACTGCACTATTTCTTTCTCGGTCCGGATATGTGCCCTTCGCTTCATTCTTTTCTTTTCCTTGATGTTTGCTATCCTGGATCTGGTTGGTTGAGTCTCTTCTTGGTTTATGAGGGTATCTGAGGGGGTTGCTAATTTGGTTGCTTGCAAACCCGTCATCTCAATATATATATATATATAACAAATTATATATATATATATATATATATATATATATATATATAATTATATATATATATATATAATAATACGGTATATATATATATATATATATATATATATATATATATATATACTGTATATATAATAATAAAGAGAAGAACCAACGAAGGAATGAATAAGAACACCATCTTTTACGACGTTTCGAGAATGAGAATCGCTGTTCTCATCTTCAGGCCTATTATTAAGATACAACCAAAATTACATATATACAGCATATATATATATATATATATATATATATATATATATATATATACAGTATATAATATTCTGACAATATTTGTTCGAACTTTATGGCCGCTTGAAATACAAATTTATGACTGTGGGGTGACAGATATTACTCCGGCTTATATGGAATCATCTCAACCACAGGAGTTGATGTTGTTATGCTGGTGGCGGTGGTGTCGTGGTCGTTGTTGTGGTAGTGGTGGTAGTGGTGGTGTGGTGGTCTTTTTGGAAGTAGTGGTGGTGGTGGTGGTGGCGGTCGTTTGGTGGTTGTTGTGGTGGTGATGGTGGCGGTCGTATGGTGTTCGTTGTGGTGATGGTGGTGGTCGTTGTGGTGGTGGCGGCGGCGGCGGTGAACGTTGTCAATACGATTTATGTAATTCTAATAGTAAGGAAATGAGACGTTTAGTGTAGTTCAGGGTAATGTTTGAGAAATAGTGTTGAGTGTCATTAAGCTGTAGAGGATAACTTAAGCTTTGATTGCTAAGATCGTTGGATTTCAATATTGTGTACATGTTAAGGTGTATTAGTGATGGAGGTGCCGTTATATGTTAATGTTTGGATGGTAACATTACGGTTTAGGATTTGAATGGGCAGTCGGTGATAATGTCGTCAGACAATATATAACATGATACTATCAAAAGATGTAATGCAATGTATACTCAATGTTCATGTTTATGTAACGTGTGTTGTGTTGCTTATGTTAGTGTCACAATATGTGCTTTCTCTCCACACGGGCCTGTTATTTTATAATTACCTAAGACCGAAATAGCTCGCTATAGCCTGCCTCAGAGCTGTTACCTTGGATATGAATGGCATTGGTAATATCTGTGTTTGTGGAGGGCCAGGAATGAAGTCCAATATTTACTATCTCACTGCTAGAGGTTATTTCTTATGTTTATTATATAATATAATAGTAGCTGGAATATTCCGTCGGCATATAGTTGGTTGATTTACGTTTAATGTAATTTTAATATACATTACATTTCATTACCCTCATATGTTGAACAACATTATGTATTTGTTAACACGTTTGTTTGTTTATTTATTGTTTTTATTTTTATTTTCAGTCGCAATGTACACTCGGTCAAAACAGGATCTGCACCCCTATGCTGAACATCTGGTGTGTACAGCTCGGTAGGGTTGGCACCTCTGCCTGCAACTATATCCATGTATCAGAGACGATCGTCTCTGACACATGGATATTGTTGCAGGCAGAGGTGCCAAACCTATCAATCTGTACACACCAGATGATCAGTGTTGGGGTGCAAATATTATTTTTTGAGAGAGTGTACATGTGAATGTTTTGCGTCATAAAACAAATACAAACAAATGTATAATTAGTTTGTAAGTTACTTGAGTATATTTTCTTGCATAACACTAACTTGTAAAGCTCATGCTTGTGGTCCTTTGTCTAGATATAAATATAGTTGATAATTGTATTCTTGTAACAATCACAATTCAAAATAATGTGAATTACATTATTGCGTTGATATTATAAAATTAAAGAGTGTTTTATAAAATTCATTGGTCAATAATTTGGCTTATAAAACATGCACTTGTCAATACGTCTGGAGATAAAGACGCTATGAGAATGAGAGTGAGTTTCAGTGGGAAAATGAAACACGAAGATGCAAAATAGATAAGACACGAAAGAAAGTGAGTAAAGACTAAACACTCCCAGATATACATTGCCTGGTCTAAAAAATCGTCTTGTGGCAAGTCTAGCCCAAAGAGAACTCGTGTGCAACCTTTGTTTTAAATACATGAGTAAACAAAGGATGACAGAATGGCTAGTCCTGTTTTCGGTATTCCTAAACTTTTCTTTTGGGTCGTTGTCGAGGGTCCTGCTGCTTCTGAAGACGGTGCACTTGCTGATAAAATGTTGGCTTAGTTTATAGTACCTTTGTTCTAGTATTCTGAGTGTAAATGCATCTCTCTCTCTCTTTCTATTTCACACACACACACACACACACACACACACACACACACACACACATACAGACAGACACATACACACACACACACTCAGCTTGGGTGAATGCAGGCAACTATACTCTGTTTCATTTTGTCTGCTGGTAAATTGAATCACTTAACTGCTAATTTCTGGATACTTAATTGAAAACTATGAAACCACTATGTATCTTCATCATATTAGGACCAGATTTATTTAATTAGCACCTTATTTCACTACAAAATCTTCAAAATAATTGATCAATCTTGTTGGAACTTTGCAATTTATCGTCAGTTGAAAAGAAACAAGGTATAGATGGCTCGAGTCGATACATTCTTGTCATGACGGGATTGGTCGCCAATAATTGTAATCTCATTTTGTGATTGGCCATGGGTGATTACCACTAACACAATCAGACAATCCAAACTTGCTAGCCAAACGCCAAAGTGATGAGGCCAGGGGGAATTTGGAATTATTTATGTGGGGAGAGTTTTGCAATTCCTCTAGTTAATTTTGTATGGAAGCGGGTGGTGTTCACATTGTATATATGAATCTCTCTCTCTCTCTCTCTCTCTCTCTCTCTCTCTCATAAACAACATTGTGGTCAATGTAAAGTTGACGCTTACCACCTAATGAAGCATTTGTGTGTATGTGTGTGTGTGCGTGTGCGTGTGACTCAGCGGACCTTCCAAAATAAAATATAATAATATATACAAACCATACAATACAAACTGTTTCCTGTTAACCCTGGTAAACTGAAGGAAGGTATCATCGCAGTGAAAGGGTTAAGATGGGAACACAAACAATGGGGAGGGAATATAATGGAAGAAAGTAAAGGAAGGAAGATGAATGGGACGGAAGATGTTGTAGTGCATCATTTTCTAAACAGAAGGAATATTTGAACGGTGGATTCACTGCCTCCGATAATGTAATACAGAATGAAAGAATACTTGCCAGAATACGATATTAAATGTTTCAGGCATTAAGAGTTAATTCATTGCGATATCTCAATTATTGTGTGCATCAGAAAACTATTGCAAGACAGTCAGGAATTGCGTCTTTTCGTATCTCGTCAAATTACTCGCTTTTCCTCTTGGGCAGCAGTTGTAATGACCGCCTCCTGAGTCTGCAAAATTAACCCAAGAACTAATAATAATGGAGTTAACTGATCAGTATACGATGGATGGAAAGGGTTTTTTTTACAGTTAGAATAAACCCACACAATCCCAAACCCAAGTCAAACACATACACACAAACACAGAGGGACCAAAACGGACACACTATCACTCACACACATACTCTCTCACCCATTTCCCTTTCTCAAACTCGCTCACATAAACACATGCTGTCCCACTTTCACACACATGAGTACTCCCTCTCTTTCACACACACAACTTCAATCTCACTCTTTCATACATATTCTCTCTCACTAGCACACACACGCACTCACTCACTCTCTCTCTCTCTCCTGTTCAGTATATATTCCTTTATTCCTGCATGTTTTAGAAGAAATTCCTCTGTCATCTCCTTCTCGTCTTTGTCAGGTATGATTGCTGAGGAATTTTGTGTTGGGTTTATTCTTCTCATATTCTTCACTTTTCAACGTTAATGTTCAGTTTTCTGCAAGACTTTTCATCTTGCATTAATTGCATATTCCTTTGTTCGTTCTTTGGTCGCTCTTTCTTAGTTGTAACCACTTCCAAATATTAATCTCATGTGTATTTGGTTGCCTGTGTTGTGGGCTTTGTCATTGTTATTATATGTCTTCCTATTTCCGTTTATATATTTATATCCGCTTATATTGCCACAATATATGATCACAATGTGTGTATATTAAACTATACTACAACATCGTACCGTATGGGAAATGTATTACAAAATAATACACATTTTGCATAAGCTTCGGGGACAGGATGCGAGGAATCTTCCTCCCTTTGTAAAAATGTACCTACTGTATAAGACGAGACAGAGAAAGGGGTGTGGGAACGCAAAAGTGCTCCCGGACCCTAAGAACTGGAACTTTAAATGTTGTTTCTGCTCGGGCACTGTCTCGAATTGGCCACTCCCAGCTATCGGGTAATTGCTTAGGTATATTTGTACATACATACATACCTATTGAACATATAACAATCATAATCATAATAATTATACAAACCGTATTATTATTGATGGTGTGACCCTTCTCTGACCAGCCTACATCCTGGAGTCAAAGCGGCGAGGCTGGCATCCTGGAATATGGTAGAGTGAGTCTGGGGGAAGGGGGAGGCAGCCGGAGCTCATCACTGGACCGTCTGGAATGTAGGTAACGTTACTGTCTGGAACGACTGGAATTAACCCTCAAACCCAGATTAATGTGTGGGTGTGTGTGTATGTGACTATGTACGGAATGGGTGTGTTGGCGTTTGGATGTGTTGAGTGTGTAGTTGTGTGGGTGTATTGGGATGATGTGAACGCGTGTCTGTCTGATTGACTGCCCCCCCCCCCCCCCCTCGTTCTCTTCCTCTCTCTCTTTCTCTTATCTCTCTCTTTCTCTCTCTCTCTCTCTCTTGTATCCATATTGTAAATACTTCTGGCTAAATACAATATTTCAATAAAAAATCTCTCTCTCTCTCCATCTGGAACAATTATGACGTGTTGCCTGAGGTTAACACAAATGGTAAGTCCAGGCAGGATAAAAATAACCCTCATAAAAACATACAGGTAACCAAGAGTGCTAACAACAAAGGTAAGGCAAATAATTAAAAACAAAAGTAATACCAATAGAAACAAAATATGCAGCAAAGAGACATTTACTCTGACACTGTTCAGTGACAGTCTACTGCGGGGACAAGGTCCTCCTTTTGCCGCAAGGAATGCACATAAAAGGTCAGTGAAGGTTATCTCAGGAATTAAGCTAGAGCACATCACCAATGACGTAACCAAAGATCATATTCCTGCTAACGCTTGTGTTATGGTTAATGTGGGTAGCAAAGATTATTTTGATGGAGGTAAGGTCCCAATAAGAGATATAGTAGGTAAATACCAAACTCTAATCAAGGAAATTAAAAAAGTTCTAATCCCTGCATCTCAAGAAGGAAATTAACGCCTTACGAGCGGGCCCGTCAGTAACTTCTACTACCCGCCCAAGCGGGTGGTTTTACCCTAAACGATCTAGTTTCCGTGCTCTTATTCATGCATAAACAAGAGCCAGAGCGTAATACAATTATGTATCTCTGAAAGGGCGTAAATTGAGCTTTCCAATGACACCAGAACCATCCTTCTACGACCACGCGTTCTCTTGCAACGATCATGCAAGACGAGTGCAAAATCCCTAAAATACGGTAATTTCCTTACATAATTCCCTGTGTAGCGAGGCAGTGAGTGTGGGTGTGCGTGGAGTAAACGTCAGTAGTCGCGCGGGACCCGTGCCGAGCGGTCATGAGCCAACCTACGCTCCTCCACCCGCTCGTCTCTCTCTCAGAGCCATTATTGCTCCAAAATTGCACACAGACTTAATTCGGTCCCCGCCACATAGTCCATGGTTCTCTAGCCCGACTTAAGTCCACCCCCGCCAGACAAGGGTTAAAAACCTCGAATATGTGCAGCGTAGAGCAACTAAATTAATTTCCTCTCTGAAAAACAAGCCATATTATGAAAGATTGAAGAAATTAAATTTGTTGTCGCTAAAGAAAAGGAGGTTGCTAGGCCAACTTATCGACTGTTTTAAATAACTTAAGGGATTTGACAGAGTAGATATCAGTGCATTGTTCACGATTAATACTGATGCTGCAACCCGAGGTACTGGAATGAAATTAATTAGAAAAAGGCATCCTTAGATGTGACACAACATTTATTCACATACAATGTGGTTAATGAGTGAATAGTTTACCAAGGGAGGTGGTCGACAGTAATTCTATTCATACATTTAAGAAAACACTGGACGATCCTCTAATGGAGATTGGATTAATATGAATTATTCAGCAGGGATGTGTAATTTCCTGTTCAAACTATTTTCTTCCTATACTATATAAAACAAATCCTTGTGGGCATTTCCTGACCCATAAGGTCACACTTCATTCTATTTTCCGGTACGGCTTTTTAGCCGGAGGGAGTGGAGGGTGGGGAGGAAGCCATCTACTTTACTGTTCCTGTCTAGTAGTATTAAGGCAGGACCACCTAGTTTGGACTGCAAGGTCTGTGTGGTCTGAGTATATGTGTAACTAGCTCTCTCTCTTTCTCTCTCTATCTTAGACAAATTGAAGTCCCAGAAACTCAAATTTCCAACCAGTGTGTCTTCTGGATAAACAAGAATACCAGAAATATGAGCCTGAGCCTCAGACAGAGACCAACCTACACAACCTCTACAGTGATGTAGAGGCCACGTTTGGGAGATATGTTGGCTTTATTTATATGACAACTGTTTATATCTATCTATCTATCTGTTGCCTGACGCCGTGATCCCCGAAGGGGTGGCCACAAACGAACCGCCCCCATGCACCTCTGTCCCCAGTCTTGTGAGAATATGGTCTATTACGTGTTCATACGCAACATTTTGCTAACCTCCAGATATAGTTATATATGCCCCTTCAATACGTTAGTGTCAGTTTGCTTATTTATGGCTTAAGTTTGATAATTGTCTTTATCAGAATCTTTTACTTATAAACCCTGGACATCAAGCTTCCTGAGTCCTGTTCTTGTGAACCAATTTGTTTCTTGATCAAGTGCACACTTATTAAACTATTGTTCTTCACCGTTACAAAGTTATACATACAAGTTATATTATATTACTGTTAGATGGTACTTTCTGTACGTTATATAAATGCGTCTGTGTGTGCCATTAAGACATGCTATTATAGGCAACAACTTTCAGACCGCATTTTAGATTCAAATATTAGGTCCCCAAATTCTTAACACCTTACGAGCGGCCTATGCGGTTTATTTATATGTACCGCCCAGCGGGGTGTTTTTAGCCAAAATAGGGCTGTTTACGTGATCATTTTCATGCCTAAATAAGACGCAGAACGTAAAACAAGTACCTATCCCTGAAAGGGCATAAACAGAGCTTTCGAATGACACCATAACGATCCTTTTATGATGGCTAGTTTTCTTGCAATAACCGTGCAACGCGAGTGCAAAAAGCATGTAATTAGCCACTTTCCCGATACAATTCCTTATATAGCGAGTGAGAGAGGGAGGAGGGAGCTGGGATTCGTGTCAGTATGTTCGCCGCGGTGGTCTGGAGCAGTCATACGCTCGCTACTCTCCTGCCACCACTTGTCTCTCTCTCTCAGCAACATTACGTGCTGAAATTGCCACTCGACCTATGTCGAGCGCCGCCACATAGTCCAGCTTTATTAAATACGACTTATGTGGTGAGCCGCTAATTAAGGGTTAAACAACTGTAATTCAATAACTGTCTTATCATAATTACTTTGAAAACTTTCCGATGAGAGAGTTTTGTGACTCGGCCATTACGGGGTCTTGGGTTACTGCATTATAATGGTTAGGACTAATGGTGGTGATTTGTTCACTCTAATATACCTTCCATGAAAAATACGATCCCAGTAAATTTTGTTTCATCATAAATTGATGTGATAATTTAAAATTGTATTAATAAGATTAAACAAAATAATAATGTGCATATTATTCAATAATACCTAATTGCCCTAACAGTTATACTAACATAATGGATAATAATAGTAAAAGGTTCAGTAACTGTACTGCTGCCTACCGTAGTTCATCAACACTTACTGATGCTGTACAGTTCGCAGGGTATGCGGAATCTTGTTTAGCCTTTGTGTCATGATGCAACGTCGATGCGTTTCGTTTACATTAGATACAATTTCAAAGCCGCTTCGAACCTATGTCAAGAATCTAAATAGTACTGAGAGCTACTGAACATTTAAACTTACATTTATAATTCCTAGTTAATCATGTATTCTGGGATATACAATAATTCAAACATTTATGCAACTGCAATGTTCTCCAATATTCAATCATATTGACACAAACTGATATTATGCATAAATGTCTACATAGTGGATTGGAATATGATGATTAAAATTAATTATATAGCATACCTCATCTGTAAATCAACCCAGTTGATAATATTTGCATAGTTAAAGCATAATAAGTCCTTGAATGTTTATAAATGGTTGTACAGTCACTCGTAACCCAGATGATAATATTTGCATAGTTAAAGCATAATAAGTCCTTGAATGTTTATAAATGGTTGTACAGTCACTCGTAATACTTTATGGTCCTCTTATGATTTGTATTAAGTATTAAGACTAATTAATTAATTAATATAATATAAATTATTCATTATAACTTTGTTGTACTTCAATATTTATGTCAACAACGGTATTGTTGGCTAATGCACAACACGGAAGGTCCACATACTACTTTGATGAACTGTACCTCTCCGATATATCGTCGGTACGCCAATGTATCGTCCCGGTCAGGGTCCAGAGAATATAGGGTCAACCCACTGCTCAAAGAAAACGCACTGTCTTTCGCGCATGACGTCATTCTCCCCACAGTGGGGACAGAGGCTAGGGGTCAGTGGGAGGTCGGTCAGTTCATTCACTTTGAGAACTCAATCACGAACATACAGGTGAAACAAAGCGGATGTTTTATAATTCTAGTTGTGTGTGGTATGATAATGATTTGGAATTATAAATGCTAAGATACCTATCTTGAAATATATAGCATATAAGCAATGATGTTAGTTACTATACAGTTAACCCATAAAGTACCGGTGATGTCCTTTTCTTTATAGTGTAGCCTCTATTAGACCATTGTATTCAGATTAGGAAGGACCTTTAGCAATAATTTGGCTTCCAACTATCTCAACCAACCTTTTTAACTACCGTAGATCCTTCCGAAGCTGCATAATATCGTATTAATATATCCTAGCTAGAATACAATATAACACACGTAGCTGGTACTCAAAGGCTTAACTAACAACATCAGAAGTTGAGACAATTACAATGTGTGTGTGTAATAATAATAATAATAATAATAATAAATGGTTTATTAAAGAATGGCAGCCTCATGAGCTGAAAATACACATTTTACAATTTAGTGGATGAACATGAGATGTACAGATATGAGGATGGTAAGCTTAATTTACAAACAAAATAAATAAATACAATAATGATGCATGTGCAGAATACAAATTATCATAAAATAACCATGAGAGTAAGTGATATACAGTACATTTACACATTTATTAACTTACTAATATATAGAACATACGTATATACACGTACGTGCGCACATACATATACATACATATATAGGAACATAAGAACATGCAGTAAGTGTGCACATGTCCGTATACACAAACGCTCACGTATGCACACAGACATACATACATACAGAAACTGTTTTGGTAAGTGAGGTAAAGAGGGTGCGGGTACTACAATGGGAGGTTAATCCTCGGTAGTGCAGGTGTGTGTGTGTGTGTGTGTGTGTGTGTGTGTGTGTGTGTGTGTGAGACAGAAGGCGAAATATGGAAGAGCTGGGCGTTCTATTGTTAAGGGTGGAAACACATGGATGAAGATACGCGAACACTTAATAATAGATAATGCTTATGCATAGATTTATAATCAGAAGTTGCGCTAGTGAGCAATATGTTCTCGCTCATATGTACGTATATTTACATACATATGTGCATATGACCATATAAATATAAATACACGTACAGTACATATATATATTATATACCTTATATTCTCAACCGGGCTCGAACCATTGACAGCACGTACACACAGACATACATATACATAAATATATGCACATTACATGCATATATGCTCTTCTCTTATCCTACCTGATACTCTCAGCCGGGCTCGAACCACAAACAGTATACACTATACACATATATATATACATAAATAACGCATACATACATACACGTGTGTGTGTGTGTGTGTATTTACCTCTTTGCCTATTTGTAGTTTACAGGAATTGAGCAGCGCTCGTGTTGTCCTGTCATAGTTACTTTATAATCAATCCATTTCACTTAGACAAGTATCGTAATGGATATTCCCAGTTCCCAGTATTTTGGACTAACATGTTACTCAGTTACTTGTTCGTCAAGGGGAATCCACGCAATGCGAGCTATGCTCATTATTATCGCGCCTCCTTAACTGGGAATGTATTGCGTGAAATGCATGTTAAGTGTTTTATGTACTGTTGGAATGGCTGTGGATGTGTGTTTAGTCTGTATTTTAGCCAATTGGCGACATTGGAAACGAAGGCTTAGGGTGGATCTGTATGGTACCATTCTCACTATAGACGGTACTGTCTCACCCTAAGGCTTAGGTAGCCATCAGCTTAGGTGAACCATATGATACCCATCTCGCCTTGTACCCTTTTTGCCAACCCCAGATGGGACGTCACAACGTCGTCCACTTATTCCAGGTACCTATTTACAGCTAGGTGAACTGAGGCTAACACATGAAAGGAGACAAGCCCAATTTGTCTCCGCCCGGCCGGGGATTGAACCCCCGACCCCTCGTGTGTGAGACGAGAGCTCTACCTACTAGGCTACGAACTGTGTGTGACTGTGTGTATGACGTTAGGAAAAATATTCAGCTTAACATTGACAAGCTAGAAACTATCCCCAACCCACACACACACATGAGTTTGTAAAATGCATGTGTGTGTGTGTTAGTGAGTGTGCGTAAGTGTGTGTGTGTGTGTGTGTGTGTGTGTGTGTGTGTGTGTATTTACCTATTTGTAGTTTACAGGAATTGAGCAGTGTGTGTGTGTGTGTGTGTGTGAATTGAATTGAGTTTATTTTGCTCAGACTTTTACAAAAAGTATGGAGCACAGCCCCTTACATGCTACAGCCCCTTACATGCTACAGCCCCTTACATGCTACAGCCCCTTACATGCTACAGCCCCTTACATGCTACACATGTACAATATGCCTTTGCTAACTAAATTAGCGTACACGTAAATACACTGGTATATCTTAAGCAAACTATATTAAATGTCCTAAGACTTGATCTATCTATACATAGTAAACGTTCTTTTGAGAAGAGGCGACAGATTCTGCATACATTTTAAGTTAGTATTATTCATTAACAGTATATATTTATACTGTGTTGGGTTATGCTTGTAGTAATGAGAAATATATCTATTCCTGAACTGTACAATATCCTCATTTTGACATAATATTATAAACAACAAATTATATTCGTCCCGCACCACATTCTCATTACATTTAGTACATACCCTCTCTTCTCTATCAATATGTCTGTGTCTACCGGTATTAACTGGTAATTTATTATTACTTGCTCTCAGTTTACTTATAGCTAGTCTCTCTCCCTTATCCAATTTCACAAGTTAATCCTCCATACTGAAGACAAATGTATAAGTTCTATAGCTACTACAAATGGCCCTACTTGACAAATTACTATTCCATTTTGTTATCCGTTGATCTTTAACCTGTTGTTCTATTGCCAATCTGAACCAGGCTGGGGTTATTACATTGTGTGACAACCAGACTCCAGACATCCCAGTCATTACAAATACTTTTAACACAATTCAACACCAACCTGATCCAAATGAAACAAACACTTGTACATTATATAACTTAACTTACCGTACTTGTTTTACCAGAAATTAACCCTCTCCGACATATGACGCGATTTTGAACCGATTAGGGATACTTTAAAGCCTTTGTTACCATCAGGGGTATTTACTTCAACCTCTGCAGTTGTCTTTGAGTTAGCTGTGGGCAGAAAACTAATTTTGGAGAGGTAATTATAAGAGTGCGAGAACTCTATTTCTTATTGCTAATCTGGCAACCTCCGCGTCATATGAGTATGAAGGGGTTAATCTCACCCAGTAACCGATCATTGAACACTTAATATTTATGTCTATAGGATATTCACCAAGTTCACCATACAACATGGCATTACTAGTATACTTATGAACATGTAATGTATGCTTTAAAAACATCAAATGAAGCTGTTCTAATTTTCTAATAACATAATGTCCCCATACCTCAGCAGCATACAGTACAACATAACTGGTCTAAGCATTGCTTTAAACAATTCCAGCTGTATATCAACTGGTAAATTAAAATGTTCTGCATTTACTAATCAATGCATACATAGCCCTTGTAGCTTGCTGTTTTAATTATAATTCTAATCGGGGTGTGATAATTTGGCAGCTGGTAATATGACAGTAGAAAGAATCATCAGTTTAACACGGGCAAGGTAGAATTCAAAAGCGCGCGCGCACACACACACACACACACACACAGTTTGTAAAATGCAGTGCGTGTGTGTGTGTGTGTGTGTGTATGACGTTAGGAAAACTATTCTGCTTAACATTGACAAGCTAGAATTAACCCCAACCCACACACACACATGCACACACAGTTTATAAAATGTAGTGCGTGTCTGTGACTGTGTGTGTGACTGTGTGTATGACGTTAGGACAAATATTCAGCTTAACATTGACAAGCTAGAAACTATCCCCAACCCACACACACACACGAGTTTGTAAAATGCATGTGTGTGTGTGTGTTAGTGAGTGTGCGTAAGTGTATGTGCGTGTGTGTGTGTGTGTGTGTGTGTGTGTGTGTGTGTGTGTGTGTGAGTGAGTGTGCATAAGTATGTGTGTGTGTCCCTTCTACTTGGCGGAAAATTCATAGGGTATTAAAAAGATTTATCAGCTTAACATGGACAAGCTAGAATTCAACACACAAACACTCATGGTTTGTAAAATGCAGTCCTTTTGTCATGATAAAGGTGAGCAAGATACGCATACACAAACACTCATTCCCACTATCCCATACACACATACACTCACAGATTTTCACTCAGATCAACACACACTCACACATCACCGCTTGTCCACACACACAAACACATGTCTGTGTGCGTGTTTGTGTGTGTGCCCCTTCCTTCACTAATGACATTATAATATGCCCTTCCTTAGGAATAAGTAACCCCTAATCAGGTATCAACCACTCCCACTCTCTCTCTCTCTCTCTCTCTCTCTCTCATATGAAGTTAATGTAAGCACTTTCTTGGTGTACCCTATAGCCTATATGTTTTTCATTGGTATGCTCGCTATCATCCATAATATATTACCTCATATTTATGCACATTTAATTGTAAAATATACTAAGCTTGATATATTTTAATGTTTTCTTTTGTCCTGTAACATTAAATAAGATTCTATATACACGCATAGTTCAATATATCACAAAAACAAGATGTCTTATATGAGGGGTTCAGGCAGAGCGTGGGGACTGTGACGTCACTCATTCACAGGTACCTGCGCGTGGGTTGACCCTATATTCTCTGGAGCCTGGTCCCGGTAATATAACATTTCCGGACAAACAACACTGCCCGGCACTATAGGCAAATGTTTGGATAAAATAACCCCGGTAACTTTATTGACAGTGAAGGCCATTATACATTTATAGCAGGCACTTACTGAGGCTCCAGTATTTACATACTTTTCCCGGCACAGGCCTCGCTGGGGAGATTGACGCCATTCAATATATAATATATATTTGCTTTATTTTGTTTTTAATATAATGAGTAATTGTGAGCACCTTACTGAATTTGTCATCTATCTTAGTATATTGCCAGTATTGATATATCTCATGTTGTTCATTACTGTTAATTGTTGTTAATATCGCGAGTTAATTGAAGTACCTTTCTTGACCTTATAGCTAGAGTACAATATTTCCTTTATAGTATATGTTTATGTCTTTCCTGATGTTATAAATGGATGGTGCATGAAAGGAGGAGAGTCAAACTAAGACTGAAGTGAAGGTGGTAAAGTGTAGACATATATAAAGGTGTGACATGGAAGGAATACAGTTGAAACTTTGTGCCGAGATGGAGTTCATATTATAGTCAGTTGGTTTGGGTTAGAAAGCAAGACGCCATTGTGATACATAAATAATTTGATCATGAGTCAATACAAATGATGCCCGACGCTCTCCTCACCCTATTATATACAATAAAGTTGGAGTCACACCAGCGCCATATCCAACAATGTTCGGCCAGTAATCTTTCACTAACAACATTCCGTTGTTATTCTGTAGTGATATTGGCAACTATAGTCTGAAGGCATATTTTCTTAGGTGGATGATTTACCCTTAATATTTAATCAGATATTGCCAGTCCAGAATTATCTGAATATACATATCTTATGAACACATAAAACATAAGTTGAAAACACCATTGTCATTTTTAGTCCTCCTCATCTCTCTCTCTCTCTCTCTCTCAACACTGTTACTAATAACACATTTAGTTATTCAACAGCCTATTACCTGCATCTCTACCAGTCAATCAGACCAACATTAAACATTCATATCATCAGGGTTTTTATCTTTCCGAAATCCAACCTGTATGAATACTTAGGTACACTCTCTCTCTCTATCTCTCTCACACACACGCACACATATATACAATTTGGCAACTAAAGGTAAATCACACCAACTCCTTTTCCCGAAATTTACGATGCTAAATGCTGGCACTATTCCGAAAGTATTATGCATGGTTACAACAAATTAATTATTTGTGGTGTATTGCTGGTTATTATCCACAATTCAGTTGCTAGACTAAAATTACTGACAAAAGGCCAGGCAGATGTGTTTATATAATATTTTGCTGTTTAGTTCCGAGAGTTCCATTATATATGAAATTTTCTCTAGGAGGTAGTTAAAGTGTATGGTAAGAAATTTGACATCAGGTGGACCAAAGAGCTGTCTAAATTTATTAAGATTATAAGGAACTCCGGCAAACATCCAATGGTTAGGAATTAAAGTTGTAGTCTATGTTATCGATATATTCAAGTCTACCTGCATCCTCTTAATGATAATTCCCCATTTTCTGATACTGACAGAGCCTTGTTAATGTCTCCTCCATGACATCCCCTCCTTGCTAACTCTTACAATACTATATGGCCATATACTGGACCTATGCCTGCCTCTACCACGTCAGGATAGTACTTTGTTTTTTTTCTATACTCCAACTACTCTCTCTTGGGCATAGGCTGAGAGCCTGCACACTCCACCCTGAACACGGCGAGGCCCGTGAGGCCTTGTTCCAGTCTAGGGAGTGAGACATACGAAGCACCCATTCACGGTTCGAAGCAGTCCCATCTCAGAAGCTGCTTCGCCTCAGTGCTTCACCGTCTCATCCCCCAGGCTCTGACCCTCACTCTCAGAACACAACATATAGAGCAATTAACTCACTAAGCATTGCCCCCCCTGTAACATATTTTTAATATGGGAATATTCATAGTGCTATTTAATCAGGGAACAATGAAGTTATTTTGTTTACATTTTGGTGTGCTTTGAGGTAATGCACGGAAACTAGGTACAGCACAAATTCCATCCCAATAATATCTTCCCATTGACATATTTGGATTCGAACCCGGGTCCATTGGATTACCAGTCCAGTGGGAAGACCACTCCGCCACACCTCCACCACGTCTCCCGTCCTGTTGTGTCTTGCTTGTACAATTGATTCTCTCACCCCACACTTGGGTTTGATGGTCAATGCACGCAACTGATTTTAGTGGGTTCAGGGGGAGAGAGAGGGGGTTAAGAAGGTGGGAGAGGGGATTGAGGAGTACAAACGAGTACAAAGGAGTACAAAGGAAATCAAGCAACAACATATCTAGTGACCCTTCTAGGCTGCTTGTCCTCCAAAACACTGAGGATCAAGTGTCCAAACAGTGGTTTAGAGTGGGTAAGGGAACATTGGAAAGGGAACTACTGCCCTGGAACTAATGTCCATGGCAGGATTAGGAAGTTAGTAGGGGAGAGATGGGTTAGTAACTGAGGGGGGGATAAAATAAAGTTATTAATTTACAAACGCAGTCAGTCGCGGGTTTGATGCGAGATATTTGTCTAAGCGGAGTATAAATGAATCAATGGTGCTGCAGTCTATAACGTCTCGGGGAAGCCCATTCCACAAGTTAACAACTCGATTGAAGAAGAAATTCTAAGATTCGTGTGAGTTAAAAGATTTACCAATAATTTTGCAACCGTTTCCCCGCGTGTAATAAGATTGGTCGATAGTGAAGTACTTACTACAGTTCATATTGTCGATGCCTTTGATGATTTTGAACACTTGAATTAAGTCACCTCTTAATCTGCGCTGGGTTAAAGGAAATAGATTTAATTCTCTAAGACGCTCTTCGTATGGTTTGTTCTTTAGGCTAGGTATCATTTTGGTAACTCTACGTTGAACTCGTTCTAGCTTGTTTATATCTTTTTGGTAATAAGGGCATCAGGATTGAACGCAGTATTCCAGAAGAGGGCGGACTAAGGAATTGTAAAGGGTTTGGATAACTTCTTCGGATTTATGCTCAAATAACCTGCCTATAAAGTCAATTATTTTGTTTGCCTTCTTAACAACTTCTGAACATTGTTGACTCGGTTTTAGGTTACTCGATATTGTTACTCCCAGATCGGTTTCTCTGTTTATATTTTTAACACCTTATTGGCGGGCGAGGCGGTCTATTTGACCGTAGCGCCCAGCGTTTTTTTTTTAACCCTAAATAGGGTTGTTTACGTGATCATTTTCATGCCTAAATAAGACCCAGAGCGAAAAACAAGTATCTATCCCTGAAAGGGCGTAAACAGAGCTTTCCAATGACACCCGAACCATCCTTTTACGACCACTAGTTCCCTTGCAACGATCGTGTAACACGAGTGCAAAAACCCTGTAATTAGGTAATTTCCCTACATAATTCCCTGTGTAGCGAGTGAGAAGAGGGGGAGGAAGTTAGAATACAGTTCAGTTGGTCCACCGCGGTGGTGGGGGACGGTCATAGGGTTGCTACACTCCTCACACCGCTCAGCTCTCTCTCTCAGCAACATTATGTGGTAAAAATGGCGCTCGACATAAGTTGTGAACCGCCACATAGTCCATATTTATTTCACACGATATAAGTTGCGCGCCGCCAGTTAACGCCGCTTCCTATAATTATTAGTGTTCTGCTGGATTAGATAATGCTAGACTAGGAGTCTGATATTATAAGGTATTGTTTCTGATGGGTGCTGGCTTTAGTTAAAAGCTGCACGACATACCTGAGAACTGGAGTTGATTGGGTAAATTCTAGTCTGTGTGCCATTGAGAGCAGAGCATGCACGAATGAGAGCTTTTTGCCTATACCATTCTGCACTGTTCTAAGCTCGGTTGTTTGTCTTTGAGGTACGCCAGGAGAACGCTTGATACTTCGGTATTAAGGTTTCTCAAGAGAGCTACCCTTCACCATAACGTAATATTTGACGCACAGACTTGAGATTTGCACTAGGCTATGCGGCATGCCATGCGCACCAGTATCTCGTATCATTGACTCTAGCTAGACTTTATCAGTCATAGTAGACATTAAGTATATTAAACCAATTACTCTTATTATGCATACCCGTTTATGATTACACAAGCATTTCACAGCCTAGTTTAATGTATTGTGACACAAACGACTTAGGCTCTTTTTGTTGAGAGGAATACTGCATTGTCGTGGTGATTATTATTATTGTTGTAGCGGTTAGGATATTCTTGGCTCCGACTGCATTATATATCCTGCCTTTTTGTGTGCATAGCCTGCACGAGCATTGTTCCGCTGCCTGCCTTTTTGGGTTCCAGTTCCGATTCGAGCATCTTGATAGCATCTAACGTTTAAAGAAGATTCCTTGTTGGTGTTGAAGGACTTTAGTGCACTTTCTTTCATGCATGAGTGCCTGACATTTATTGATTAAAGTAACGTAAGCTGTAACTTCCCTTACCACCTAACTTTGCATACCATAACCAAGCACCTTTGGTTATAGGTAGTAATAGGCTGTTTTCACATAACATTAAGCCTAGAGTAGACGCACATTTATTGAGAGTTTGATAACCTATTATTGCATATAGAACTCTGGAGAGTATTTGTGTTCTTTGTTCACTGGGAATATACATCAGAGGTTGGATCTAGCGCTTTCCGTTGTAGCATTTATGCCATTACTAGTCCAATGAATAAGAGCCCTGATATATTTAAACCTCAGTCGTAACACTGTCTTAGTGGTGCGATGTATAAGGTGTTGATTTTCGGTGTGAGCATCCTGGGTTCGAATCCACGGACTGCCACATGTGTTTGTAAATTTCATTAATCGATTTTAGGAGTATGGTTGGTTGTTGGAAGGAACAAAATAATTAAATCAATCAATAACACTTAGTATTTTTAAGTCTAGCCCATATATATATATATATATATATATATATATATATATATATGTTTCTAGTTTCTCAGTGGGGATCGAACCATCGACCATCAGGATGATAGCCGACGCTTTAATCAATTACACCACAGCAGTATAAAAGACACTCAGCCTTCTATCCTATTTATGTTAGGGAGAAGGGAAACCCACTAGGCGAATATATTTCAATTCAAACCTAGTTGTAGGATCCATATTTCCAGAATACCATACACGGATTTTTGAGTGTCCCGACGCAACTCGGGTAGAAATTGATTTCATTTAATTCTAACCACAAAGCATGAGAGTTACAAATATTGAGAATATATCACAAATACACGTGAGCCACTAAATGTTTCTAGTCTCTCAGTGGGGATCGAACCATCGACCATCAGGATGATAGCCGACGCTTTAATCAATTACACCACGGCAGTCTAAAAGACACTCAGCCTTCTATCCTATTTATGTTAGGGAGAAGGGAAACCCACTAGGCGAATATATTTCAATTCAAACCTAGTTGTAGGATCCATATTTCCAGAATATGTGATATATTCTCAATATTTGTAACTCGCATGCTTTGTGGGTTAGAATTAAATGAAATCAATTTCTACCCGAGTTGCGTCGGGACACTCAAAAATCCGTGTATGGTATTCTGGAAATATGGATCCTACAACTTGGTTTGAATTGAAATATATTCGCCTAGTGGGTTTCCCTTCTCCCTAACATAAATAGGATAGAAGAGTCTTTTAGACTGCCGTGGTGTAATTGATTAAAGCGTCGGCTATCATCCTGATGGTCGATGGTTCGATCCCCACTGAGAGACTAGAAACATTTAGTGGCTCACGTGTATTTGTGATATATTCTCAATATATATATATATATATATATATATATATATATATATATATATATAAATATATATATATATATAAAGCGATACTTGGTGTAGGTTTTAACTTTTCAAATTGTTTGAAGTCAAGTGTTGATTAAAATACAAACTCGATCGGTTGTATTTTGTCAACTCGGGTAGTTTTGTGGTTGCGGGATTTTTGGGGCTAGAGGGTAGTACAATAGGCAAAATACATCGGAGATTTCACCATATTAATTCACTAAACCTGTATATATGCACTGATATTAAAACCTGTATATATGCACTGATATTAAAACCTGTATATATGCACTGCAATTAAAAGTATGTACCGGTAGCTTGTGTTATGTGCCTTTAATATTCTGTTCTCAAAGATTTCGTTCTGCTGTCGCAACAAAACTTACAATCATTATAGTACATATAATTTCCAAAACTTAAAGATATTACTTTCTCTTTCTTCTCTCTCTCCTCTCCTCTCCTCTCTCTCTCTCTCTCTCTCTCTCTCTATATATATATATATATATATATATATATATATATATATATATATATATATATATATATATATATATATATATTGTTCATATATATATATTAAGGTATCAGTCAGCTGAAGGCAAAACAAAAGTAAAATCTAATACAATTATTGACTGTTGTTGCTTCCTTTCCTTTTGGATCTTTAGGACTTGTTATCCTTTATTGACTGATACTCTTTAATTATGAAAAATACTGAAACTAATTAAAGTCATGTAGTATTTATAAAGAATTATTATTTAACCGAAGCTTAGTAGGCTATGGTTATGAACCGAATAAGTTATATCTAAAGAAGGACTATTAATTCTATAAAAAGTCTTGAAAGATAAATATTGAGGTAAGAATATTTCTGTCTCTTACCCTTATTGAAATGAATAGCTAGTGTTCTTATATGTCCTTTTATTTATATTTAATGTAGTTATTATTCTTGGTTCTTGTCTTACGTTAATAGTATTATATTATTATTATCATCAGGATTAATATCAAAGTCAGATTAAAAGTTAGATATATATTTAATAATTAGTTAAATGTATTTCTTAACCACGTAACATTGAGGTTTGATTATGAGTAAATGAAGTTACAGGATCGCTTCATAGATTCGATTCAGGTCTCACTCAAATAATATGAAAAGCAAAAATATTTTTTTGAAGCTAAAATAATTTTCTTCAGCTTAGGAAATCACTAAAAGTAACATTAAAACAGCCATGTTAGTCTAAGGCGATATTACTAATAAGAGACAATAGCATCACCGTACTAAGCACCGTTAAGCAATGTAAGATTAATTAAAAGAAAATGAAAGAACTCGTAAGTATTAATATAAAACAATAGTATTACTTTTATCATAACCCAACTACTTAAAGAGTTGCTTTAGTCCACAAGTCAGTCAACTAAAATAGTTAAGTACATAATAGTAGCGTTAACGTTAATTCCCAATCAAATAGTTAAGTACATAATAGTAGCGTTAACGTTAATTCCCAATCAAATAGTTAAGTACATAATAGTAGCGTTAATGTTAATTCCCAATTAAATAGCTAGGTACATAATAGTAGCATTAACGTTAATTCCCAATCACATATCTCACTAACCAACATAACATAAGTGTTTACACCGAACACACTTAACACACACTTATATAATCTGACTGACAGTCACAATCCCATTATAATACTTCACCCCGTCTTCCTCCAGCTGCAAGTTCACCTTCCCAACTCCAAATGAGACTGATTTGAATGCCCACTACTCGGGTCTTATATACTAAACAATGATGGTGTAGGAACGAATCAGGAGGCGGTTGATGGTGCGTGCCCCAATCACAGCTCCTCGACTTGCGTAGCAGGTCCATTGTCCAATGGAGTCTCCTGGCGTCGATCATACGTCATAGCGTCGGGTCATCGAAGTAGTTTGCAGGGTCCCCTATGACGCACGCAGGTGTGAAGGCTTGTTTGCTGGTATGCGGACGAGCTGGTTTCGCACTCGCTGGTTCGCTCGCTAGTCTGCTTCGCTGCCTGGGTAGTTTGGCACTCTTTCAACTCTATTCTAACTCTAAAATAAACATTCAGGGCTCCGTATGTCAGACCTCCCCCCTAGAAAAGAGTTTAAGGAGTATAGTACATAATATTAAACATAATACATAAATAGATTCACCACCAGATTGGCAACAGCAAGATTATAATGAGGATATAATAAGGATATCACCCAAAGTAGGCAACGTCTCCAGGTACCACATCAGAACATAGCCGGAACGTAGCTGGAGCGTTATTCGAACTGCAAGGCATCTCACAGCTGAAGGCTTGACAGCGCACTACTAAAGCATGATATTTACCTCGCTACAAGGGAGAGCTAATTGCCAAAATTCTCTCATTAAATTCATCTTACTGCTGTATGAGGCCAACCCGGTAAATGCAATCTTTGATCCGTGGCAGTGGGTAGGTATCGTTCTTTGTGACAGCATTAACTTGCCTATAGTCCCTACAAAACCTATGGCTCCCGTCTGGCTTTGGCACAAGTATGACCGGACTACTCCACTGGCTGAAGGCCCTTGTGATCAGCTGGTTTGAAAACATGAAGTCAAGCTCGACCTGCAGTATACTCCTGCGTTGTGGTGAGACACGGTAGGGGGATAGTTTAATGGGAGTTGCATCCCCTACGTCGATGTCGTGCAAGGCCAAAGAAGTGAGCCCTGGAGTATCACGGAACACACTGGGAGACTGAGATAAAACAGAGATTAGTTGGTTCGCTTGATCAGAGGGAATATGACATAGTTTAGATGGTAATTCCCCCCAAGCTACTGAATTATACTGAAAGTTGGATAGGCTACATGACAAGTCAAAGTCTGCATGGATACCTTCAGGCTCTGGAACAGTCTGTTGCGGGTCAGTAAGAGAACTGAAGACTTTGTCCGCACCAGGCTGTCCACAGGTCCTGACATTCACTGCCACAGTGGGAGAATCTGGAGGAGAGGAATCAGGGGACCTATGGTAGGGTTTCAACATATGTATATGGAATACTTGCATGGGCTTTCTCCTGTCTGGGGTAGTTACTAGATAATCGGTAATGCTCACCCTTCGAATGATCTTATATGGGCCCCTGAACTTGGCAGATAAAGGTTGGCCAAAAAGGGGGAGCAGGACCAAAAACCTCATCACCGGGCTGAAACTCCCTCTCACGGGCTTTTCTGTCATACCAGGTCTTCATGGAGCTTTTAGCCACTGTCAAGTTTTGAGCTGCAAACTCACATGAGGATCTCAGCCGGGTTTTGAAATCTAAAACATACTTGAGGAGGTTTTGGTTCCCCTCCTGGCCAACTAGGCTATCCTGCAATAGTTGCAAAGGACCTCTTAGCTGGTGACCGAAAACTAGCTCATTAGGGAAAAAAACCAGGGATTCAGTTGGAACCTCACGAGTAGCAAATAAAAGAAAAGGTACCCCCTTATCCCACTCAACTCCGGTCTCTGTACAATATTTACGCAACATTCTTTTTAATGTCTGATGATATCGTTCGAGAACCCCTTGACTCTCTGGGTGGTAGGTGCTAGACTTAACATGCTCGATACCCAACTCCTTCAGGGACTGCTGGAAAATGTTAGAGGTCAAATTAGTTCCTTGATCACTTTGCACCTCATGGGGGAAACCCATTCTGGTGAAGAATTTGAGCAGTTCCTTGATGACAGTTGGAGCAGAGGTAGTCCTTAAGGGTATAGCCTCTGGGTAGCGAGTTGCCATGTCCATAATAGTTAATAAATAATTGTGACCTTGGGAAGTCTTAGGCAATGGGCCTACAATGTCCACTACAACCCGAGTAAACGGATTCTCGAAGACGGGCAAGGCCACCAGAGGATGTACAGGCACCTTCTGATTGGGTTTTCCTGTCATCTGGCAAGTGTGACACACTCTACAAAACTCCACTACATCTGCACGCATTCCTGGCCAGTAAAAGTGGGCTCTGATTCTGTCTAGAGTTTTTCTCACACCTAGGTGTCCTGCCAGTGGTATACAATGTGCCATTTCCAAGATATCTCTACGACAAGGTTTGGGGACTACTACTTGTTGGACGTCCCAGGCCCCGTCATCGATTGGTCTGTGTGGCGGTCTCCATCTACGCCACAATACTCCTCCTTTGAGGTAGAAACATTCACCACCCTCCTTCTCGCATTCCTCTTCACTCACGGACCTGGCAGCTAACTCCTTGCATTCACTATCATCTCTCTGTAGCTCTACCAGGCCACTAGGACAATTTGGAGGGGTTTCATGGTCATCATTAGGGTCAAGATGAGCCATAAAGGTGTCAGATAAATCCACCTCAGTCACATCATCAGGCACAGTTGGAGCGTCATTCACACTCTCATCATCCCTTTCATCAACTCTTACATTCGGTACATTTCTGTCTGAGGGAACTGCTACTTGAGACATTGAACGTGTGACAGCACACACAGGGAAAACTGTTGGCATCTCCTTTTCGAGCTCACCGGTTAGTGGCTTGTTAACAGGGGTTAAGTGACAAAATGGGGTCAGGTCGGACCTTCTCACCTGCAACATCATTCCCCAAAAGGAGTGTTACCCCGGGCACAGGGATATCTCGGGACCTACACAAAGCTATGGTGGCCTCACCCTGTAGTAACTCACATTCAATTTCGCCTTTTACCAAGTATGCATACAATTGGCCTCCAGCACCTCTCATTACAACTGGTTCGCCAGGTGGGCACTCAGTGTAAGGATTCACCATGAGGGTGCTAGTAGAACCTGTGTCTCTCAGAATTTTTACCTCATGCATACAACCATTTAATCTCACGTTGCCAGATGAAATAAAGGGACGGTAACTGTCCTGCACTGATGGTGAAATTATTATTGGCTTAACCCTAGTGGGTTGCACCACACATGCTACTACACCCCTGTCTAGATGATTTACGTTAGCTGCTAGGTACTCCTTCTGTCGAGAGTCCTGCATTAAAGGAACTTTTGGTGCTAGGTACTCCTTCTGTCGGGAGTCCTGCATTAAGGGAACATATGGAGTTTGAGATACGGCGGCAACTGTCTGCTCCGATCTCTCGGTTCTCTCCTTGGCCCAGCACTGATAAGCTAGGTGGCCTCTCTTGCCACAAAAAGTACATACTTTAGGGGATACGCGAACGTTCCCTCTTTGAGCATTACTATTACTTTGGGGCCCACCTCTGATACCATTGCCCTGAGTCGCATTTTTAGTTGGGGGAACAATTCTTTTTTGGCTAGCTGGGGAAGACGTTACAGGCTTGTAACTGGGTCTGTCAGATTTGTGATTGGGATACTTAAAATTAGAACTAGAATTATCGTAGGTCTTCTTTCCACGAAATTTGTTGTTGAGCACGTATGTGTCAGCCATGTCAGCGGCGTCGGCAAGACAATCTACCTTTTTCCCCTTTAAATGATAGGATACAGAAGAATCAATTTTCCATAGGAAATTTTCTAACAGGACCAACTCCTTCAGATCGTTGTAGCTTGTGACTTTCTTACTCTTGACCCAATGATTGAAAGTTTTAGTCATGGTCCTGGCAAATATCTTATGGGTTTCTTCTACTTTCTTCTGGTTTTTACGGAATGATTGCCTGTAAGCCTCAGGCTGCAATTGATAGGTTTTTAGGATAGCTTCTTTGAGATTGTCATAATCCTGCCTAACTTCTGCTACTTCTGACAAATACGTGGCTCGAGCCTGCCCTGTCAAAACGGTTTGTAACATAAAAGGCCATTGATCTCTTGTCCACTTCATACCTCCAGCAACTTCCTCAAACAAAACAAAGAAATCCTGCACATTATCCTCAGTGAAAGGTGGAATGACACTAGTCATAGTCAATTCGAGAGGGGGAGCAATTAAGGGAGCATTTGTATTGACATTTAGTTGAGCCGTACGATATTGATATTCATATTGTTCGGTCGTTGCTCTGGCTTGTTCGGCATTTAGTCTGGCTTGTTCGGTCTTTGTTCTGCTTTGTTCTAGTTCGAATAATTGATCAACTGTAAAACCAGGTGGCAATTGTTCATCAACTTGGCTAGGTTTACTCGAGATCCCACCAACTGCTCCGTAACTATTCCCGCCTTCTACAGGGAACAGGTGGGTTTTTATGGTCGGAGCCACCTCTACTTTAGACATGTTTGAGACAGTTAAATGGAGATGTGAGGCAAGCACTTTCAGTTCGGATTTTGACAGACAGTCAACACCAGGGGCTGTGGGTTCTGATTTTATGAAAACTCTAGCATCTTCGTCATTAATTAGATGAGGCATGATTAATATTTGATTTTTAATTAGTGAAACGTTAATAAAACTGAGTGAAACTGTATGAAACGAATCCTGGCGAGGTCGCCACTCTTCTGTTACGTATATTGATCCTCAAGTGGTTAACTTGATGAATCTAGATAGCACAGAGATATATATTAAGGTATCAGTCAGCTGAAGGCAAAACAAAAGTAAAATCTAATAAAATTATTTCCTGTTGTTGCTTCCTTTCCTTTTGGATCTTTAGGACTTGGTATCCTTTATTGACTGATACTCTTTAATTATGAAAAAATACTGAAACTAATTAAAGTCATGTAGTATTTATAAAGAATTATTATTTAACCGAAGCTTAGTAGGCTATGGTTATGAACCGAATAAGTTATATCTAAAGAAGGACTATTAATTCTATAAAAAGTCTTGAAAGATAAATATTGAGGTAAGAATATTTCTGTCGCTTACCCTTATTGAAATGAATAGCTAGTTTTCTTATATGTCCTTTTATTTATATTAAATGTAGTTATTATTCTTGGTTCTTGTCTTACGTTAATAGTATTATATTATTATTATCATCAGGATTAATATCAAAGTCACATAAAAAGTTAGATATATATTTAATAATTAGTTAAATGTATTTCTTAACCACGTAACATTGAGGTTTGATCATGAGTAAATTAAGTTACAGGATCGCTTCATAGATTCGATTCAGGTCTCACTCAAATAATATGAAAAGCAAAAATAATATTTTGAAGCTAAAAGAATTTTCTTCAGCTTAGGAAATCACTAGAAGTAACATTAAAACAGCCATGTTAGTCTAAGGCGATATTACTAATAAGAGACAATAGTATCACCGTACTAAGCACCGTTAAGCAATGTAAGCTTAATTAAAAGAAAATGAAAGAACTCGTAAGTATTAATATAAAACAATAGTATTACTTTTATCATAGCCCAACTACTTAAAGAGTTGCTTTAGTCCACAAGTCAGTCAACTAAAATAGTTAAGTACATAATAGTAGCGTTAACGTTAATTCCCAATCAAATAGTTAAGTACATAATAGTAGCGTTAACGTTAATTCCCTATCAAATAGTTAAGTTCATAATAGCGTTAACGTTAATTCCCAATCAAATAGTTAAGTACATAATAGTAGCGTTAACGTTAATTCCCAATCACATATCTCACTAACCAACATAACGTAAGAGTTTACACCGAACACACTTAACACACACTTATATAATCTGACTGACAGTCACAATCCCATTATAATACTTCACCCCGTCTTCCTCCAGCTGCAAGTTCACCTTCCCAACTCCAAATGAGACTGATTTGAATGCCCACTACTCGGGTCTTATATACTAAACAATGATGGTGTAGGAACGAATCAGGAGGCGGTTGATGGTGCGCGCCCCAATCACAGCTCCTCGAGTTGCGTAGCAGGTGCGTGGTCCAATGGAGTCTCCTGGCGTCGATCATACATCATTGCGTCGGGTCATCGAAGTAGTTTGCAGGGTCCCCTATGACGCACGCAGGTGTGAAGGCTTGTTTGCTGGTATGCGGACGAGCTGATTTCCCACTCGCTGGTTCGCTCGCTAGTCTGGTTCGCCGCCTGGGTAGTTTGGCACTCCTTCAACTCTACTTCTAACTCTAAAATAAACATACAGGGCTCCGTATGTCAGAATATATATATATAGGCCTATATATATATAATATATATATATATATATATTTGTTTTTATATATATGAACAATATAGCCTACAGTATAGGCCTACTACAGAAAAGAAGTGAGTAATGGAATGTTGGTGGCTTATAACACATAATAATCATTAAACAAATATATGGACAGGATAAATATCAACATACTCTGTTGTAAAGTTATACAATCAACATGTAAATAATGGTAATATTTAAGTTAGGCCAGTATATAAGGAAATATAGTTGGTGTTGTTCACTCTTCATACACCCTGCTTTTATCACAAGGCAGCAAGAAATCTTCATTGTCGTAATGTCACTCTATTTTGCCCTATCCTCCCCTCCTTCAGAGCACTAAGAATGTATGGCGATACCTCAATTTCCATAGTGTTCATGTTAGACACTGCATTACGAGCATATAAAGTAGAAACCGATTCAATCGATAGAGCTTAACTTGTTTATTTACGAGGGAGGATGGCCACTGATGCGTGCGCCGTCTGGTGGAGAAATTGGAACTAATCCTGTGCACACTATGAATTTAAGCCTCACTCTCCCCCTGTTTTCTTGTATTGTCCTGAAGATGTCTTGAGAGAATAGACGAAAGCTTGGTGTTTCATTGTTTCAATTTTCCCAGCAAGTTTTACTACATATATATATATATATATATATATATATATATATATATATATAAAGATAGATAGATAGATAGATAGATAGATAGATAGATATATAGTATGCATCCTATCTACTTTACTCCCTTCCCCTTACCCAGCCCGATCACGTAATCGGTTGTTCCACCCTGATGATGGATGATCCTGTAGGAGGATGGAAGTGGTTGTGGTGGTGGTAATGGTGGTGGTGATGAGGGGGGTGTTCAGTGGGCGGTTGTGGTGACTGGTGATGATTTATGGTGACGATGGATGCTGTGAGAAATAAATTGACTACACCGGTATCTGGGGAATGTTGGCAACAACCTTCCGATAGGGTAACCTCACTAGAGTGAACAATTTCCTACCAGAACCCGCTGATTGTATATATTGTAGAGATTAATTAATGTTAGGTAATTTAGTACTGTATAAGATTACCTAGAGAAGGCCTATGACAGAGTGGATAGAGAAGGTTTGTGGAAAGTACTTAGAATATACGGAGTAGAGGGCAAGTTGCTGAAAGCAGTGAAGAGCATGTATGAGGGTGCAAAGGCGGCAGTACGTGTGGAGAGTGAGCAGAGCGAGTTCTTTGACCTGAATGTTGGTTTGAAACAGGGGTGTGTGATGTCCCCGTGGTTGTTTACTGTATATATGGATGGAGTTATGAAAGAAATACTATCAAGAGCAGTGGATGTTGGTGTATCGCTGAAAAGGGAGGGAATTGAGTGGAAGCTACCTATACTGCTGTTTGCGGATGATACAGTTCTGATGAGTGATAATGAATGGGAGTTGCAGGGTCTGGTAAATGAGTTTGGAACAGTGTGCGAAAAACGGAATTTGAAGGTAAATCGGGGAAGAGCAAGGTTATGGTCTTCGAAAGGGGTGAAGTCCAGAGTGTGAGGTGAAGCTGAACGGTCAGGCTATGGAGATCGTCAACTCTTTTAAGTATCTGGGCAGTGTGTTGAGTAAAGATGGGACTATGGATGAAGAGGTGCGGGAGAGGGTACAACAGGGGAAGAGGGTTGTAGGAACGCTAAAAGCAGTAACAAGAAATAGGGTGGTCAGTATGGAAGTGAAGAAGTCCTTGCATGACAGTGTGGTAATCCCGACACTGACTTACGGAAGCGAAGCATGGACGTTGGTTGAGAGACTCAGACCAAGAGTGAGAGCAGTGGAAATGAATTACTTAAGGAGTGCGTGCGGAGTTACATGGAGGGATAGACAGACTAATGAGGAAGTAAGAAGGAGGTGTGGTGTGGAGGTAGATGTGCTGGAAAGTGTGAAAAGGAACAACTTGAGATGGTTCGGCCATATGGAACGTATGGAAAGCGAGAGAATGACTAAGAGGGTGTACGAGAGCGAGGTGGAGGGACAGAGGGGGAGAGGTAGACCGAATATGAGGTGGAAGGATGGAGTGAGGAACTACATGAACGAAGGCGGTGCTGGTTGGGGGGAGGGGCGTCGACTGACTGGGGACAGAGGTGCATGGGGGCGGTTCGTTCGTGGCCACCCCTTCGGGGATCACGGCGTCAGGCAATAGATAGATAGATAAGATTACCTTGATCAAGTTAATTTAGTTATAAAACCTTGTAGAAATAAGTTTAGAAGAACTGTAAAGAGGATCAGTTTAAATATTCCCGCGACCGCATACGCGATCCACCGTTTGCTTTAGGGTCGTTAATATCTTGATATTATGTTCACTAAATCGTTGTGAAACGATGTTCACCTTTATAATTATATAATTTAAATGCTGATAATTATTTATATGATTTCGTGAAGAGGGAATGAACCCTTGGTAACGAATTAATATATAGTTTACTTAAGAGTCGGAAATTGAAGTTCCGATCAGACGCTAGTAAACATCTGAACGGTAGAGACGTGTCCCGTGATCTCCTCCACCACAATTTCCACGCCCGGCCCGGAGTCCTGACCTATAACCTTATCTACCGAAGCCGGAATCCTCTGAACTAAACCAGGACCCTAGTTATAGCTAAGTCATTGATATATATGGCCATTTATACAATGTTTAGTTAGGGCATCCTGAGAGATAGGCTACCATAGTTCATACCATAAGGTAGGCGATCTCAGACTTTATTTTTATTTATGTTGATAATTTAATATTTCGATTGGTGTGGTAAGAGATAACCTTTGGCCATATTATCCCCCACATTTTGGTGCCCCGAGTGAGGATTCCGATCGGTGTGTAGACTAGGGGTTAGGTTAGGTCAGGTCAATTTTGTTATTAACAGTTAGGGTACCAATTTCTATAAATGTATAAGGTCGCATTTGTGGGACACAGTTTGATACCCCGCCATTTTGAGGTCCCTAACTGTGAAATTAGATGCTATCGAGCCCCAGGAGGTAGAGCCCGTAATTTCATGACAGACAGGCGACTGAATCGTGTACTCGATTGGCCTCACCAATTGACCATCTTATATTTGGGAGGCAACGACGTACACGAAACAGTCCAAGTGTCAGAAATTACGGATGACATCATCTCTATCATCCAACTAATTGAGCAGCGCTGTGGCTCTAAGGTAGCAGTCGTCTTGCTGGAGCCACGAGAGCTGCCCCCCATTCCTGAGGGTGAGCCAGGTGTAACCCGCGGTCATTACCGCACAATATACCAAGCCGTGAATCGGCGACTGCAGAGACTACTGCGCGGCTATCGAATGTTCCAGTTTGGAGCCAGACCATATCGCCGCAATTTGCGTCGTGACGGCGTCCACTGGAACCATAGAGCTCAAGCCGCGCAGGTAGCCCGCTATCACGAGTACATCGTCGATTCACGGGCAGATTGGTTGGTTTACCAGGTGATGGCCGTGGGTGAGTGGCACTGGCATGGCGTTTAAATCCTGTGGTAGGAGGGCCTGCAATGTTGCGTTCTCTGGCGTTTGTGAAACTCTGAGCTTGAGCTTCGTTGCAGTTCCTAAATATCCCCCATATTTTTCTTATTTAGACCATTTTATGTCTCCGCCCTTAATGTCACCCGCGTCTGGCAGACTAGGTCGACCAGCTAAATGCTCGGGACGGGATCTGCCTTGCTTAGGCCAATCGGCTTTCTGCAGACTCCCATTTTCTTATGTTCTTATGTTCTTATACCAAATTTAATAAATAATAAATGTGTTCCCCCCCCCCTTTTAGAAAAATGCTACTACCACAGGTACCCACTAACATCTGGGATAAGAAAACTATGATTAACTAAATATTTACAGCTTTAGCTTCATTCTTGTACCTAAATTCTCTCTATTATTTGATAATTTAAGCCATTTTTATGTTTCTGTCCTTTAATGTCACCTGCGTCTGAAAGACCAAGTAGACTAGCTAAATGCTCGGGACGGAGCATATATGACATTTAATTCAATAATAAATATATTCCCTCCCCCTACTAGCGTGCGTTCCCACGTATTAGGTAAATTATATTGTGGACTTAATGTTTTCAACTAATTATTCATCTGAATTTGTAGCAAATAATGGTACGCATATAATGCTAAAGATAACAGCTAAATTGAGTATGTGTTAGGCTATATCTAAATATAATTTTGATTGTTGAAAATTAGTCTTCAGTATAAACATTAATAATAGTCCAGAAAATAATTACCCATTTTCCAAAATGACTGATACACTCTTGAGAAAATCTATGGTGGGGAAATTAGGCTGGGTAACTAGAGCATTACATAATTGCCAGGAGGTAAAAAGACGCGACCCCTGTCCAAGGGAGCTGTTAAAATCTCAAATCCAAGATCTTAAAACCCGGTGGGCTAATTATGAAGAGTCTTGCAATAAATTGGAGGACTTTTGCATTAAACAAGAACAATCTGAAAGGTTTGAGGAATTACAGCAAGCCTATGCAAATGCCCGTGAAAATTATTTGGATCAACTAACTGGGTTCGAATCCTTGGCGACAGAAACAGTTACCGAAACAGGAAGTAATGGTACCAGTAATGGTACAGCGACAACAAAGCTTTAAGTTGCCACCTATAACCTTACCTGAATTTGATGGGCAATCTGATTGGAATACCTTTTGGGACAAATTTAAAGGTTTAGTTCATGACAGGTTAGATATTTCTGCAGCAAATAAATTTTCATACTTGTTGGGTCAACTTAGGGGTTTTGCATTGGACTTTATCAAGGAACTTCCCATAACAGATGCCAATTATACAGCAGCTCTAGACGTACTCAAGGAGAAATTTGAAGATACGGAGTTGACTCTACAGCGCCTAGTTTACAAATTGCTGGAGTTATCAGGACCAAAGCATACGTACCAGGATCTTCAGTCATTCCGGATCAGCTTGAATTGTGTTTTGAAATCACTTAGTACCCAAAAAGATCTTGATTCAGCTTCTTGGCTCTTGAACCATATTATACAACAAAAGCTCTCTCAGAAAACCTGTGATGAATTGTACCACAGGTATAAGAAGAACTACTTCACGTATCAAGAGATAGAAGAGGGTTTAAGAGAGCTGTGCAAACACATGCAGGTTTCCAAGAAGGATAGCGGTATCAAGGAAGGAGACAACAAGGTTAAATACACAAAAGTGTCTACAACAGGGACTAAGGAAAAAGCAAAACCGTTCAAGAAGGAAGAGGTTGGTACCTATGTGACATCCGTCCAGCAGAATAATCAAACTAATACAGTATCTAAAACAAAAGGTGTTTGGGAGAGAAAAAATTCCAGTCTCAATTCTCCAGTGACCCAAGAAGTAACCAGAAATATTAACCCCACACCAGGGATAAACCAAGAAAACCGGAAGGTGTGTATGTTATGTTCAGAACAACATTCCACAGTGTATTGTAGGACTTATCCCAATCTTAAGGCTAGATTTTCACGACTCATCGAACTAGTTAAGTGTTTTGTTTGCCTTAGCACCAGACATTCTACTGAGGAATGTGCCACTAAATTAAATTTATGTTTTCGGTGCAAGACTGGTGTACATCATACCGCGTTGTGTCCCAAGATCAGTGATGTACAACCCAAACCGACAAGTGTAAATATGACCCTGACCACTGGGAACCCAATGCATACACCGGCAGCTACTCCTACAGCCGAGATTCAACTGATCAGAGGAAAAGAGGTTATGCCGGTCAAAGCACTCTTTGATACTGGAGCGCAAAAGACCTTCATTGCCGGAAATGTTGTCAGAGCCATGAATTTGCCAACAGTAGGAAGAGTGAACATGGCAATAACTGGATTTTTGTCAAATAAGGAAACACAAACATTTGACGTGGTTAAACCCCTGATTAAATTGGGCAAATATAAATGTAAGGTGACTGCGGTGGTTAAGGAAGACATGAACACTTCTGTGGTAAATAAGGGTTTAAAGGAAGCATCTAACTTCTTAACAAAGAAGGGTGTTCAACTAGCAGACCGAACTATAGAGTCTGACGTAGTAGGTCCAATTCAACTGATCATCGGCTCCGACTATTGTGGTCGCTTCTTGCGAAAAATGACTCGGAAACACGGTATCCAGTTAATTTCTTCATCAGGTGGATATATAATCATGGGATCTCTACCCACATGTGGCCCAAGTGAATCAGACAACCGGATGGATCCAGTCTTTGTGACTCCGGCACAATCTCTGGTGGTGGCTAGAATTGGTGCAGAATTAATACCATCACAACTAGGAGACATTCTAGAAGAGCAACAAGAACCTGTTCACAAACTTTGGGAACTGGACACTGTGGGTATAGAAGCAGATCTTCCCACCCCTGAAGACATCTTAACATATAACCACTACCTAGACACAGTTGAGTATAAGGATGGCCAGTACTGGGTGGGACTTCCATGTATGATAAATGCCCCTGAATTACCAACTAACTATCAGAGTTCAAGATGTCAATTAAATAAAATGGTGGAGAGATTGCGTCAACATCCTGAACGACTGGACATTTATCATAAAATAATTCAAGAGCAGTTGGAAAATGACTTTATTGAGGAGGTCCCAGGTGAAATAAACCATAAAGAGGGTCATTACCTTCCTCATCATGCTGTAAGTAAGGACTCCAGTACTACCCCCATCAGAGTGGTATTTAACTGCAGTTCTCGAGCAGCGAAGAATGAAGCAAGTCTAAACGATTGTCTATGTAGGACCAAATCTGACTGAAATACTGGGTGATGTACTATTAAAATTCAGGACGAAGATATTTGGGTTTGTGGCAGATATCTCCAAAGCCTTTTTGAGAATAGGTTTAACCCTTAATTAGCGGCGAGCAACATAAGTCGAGTTAAATAAAGCTGGACTATGTGGCGGCGCTCGACATAACTCGAGTGGCAATTTCAGCACGTAATGTGGCTGAGAGAGAGAGACAAGTGGTGGCAGGAGACTAGCGAGCGTATGACTGCTCCAGACCACCGCGGCGAACCTACTGACACAAATCTCAGCTCCCTCCTCCCTCTCTCACTCGCTACATACTCAATTATGTACTGAAAGTACCGAATTACCTGCTTTTTGCACTCGCGTTGCACGGTTATTGCAAGAAAACTATCCATCATACAAGGATCGTTATGGTGTCATTCGAAAGCTCTGTTTATGCCCTTTCAGGGATAGATACTTGTTTTACGTTCTGGGTCTTATTTAGGCATGAAAATGATCACGTAAACAGCCCTATTTTGGCTAAAAACACCCCGCTGTGCGGTACACATAAATAAACCGCATAGGCCGCTCGTAAGGTGTTAAAGGAGCAGGACCGAAAATTCACAAAGTTCCTTTGGCCTGAAGATCCTTTTCAGCCTGGTGGGCGGATAAAATAATACCGCTTTCGGTCAGTGTTGTTTGGTTCCTGCTCTAGTCCTTTCTTGTTGTGCAGCACTTTGAGATATAATTTCCAGAAGACAGAGAAACCGGAAATGGGTCAACTGTTTTACATGGATAATCTTCAGGGCGTTGCCGACAGTGGAGAAGAGGTGTTTGAAATCTACAATTTGGCAAGGCAAGAATGTAATAAAGCCAATATGCCACTACAAAGTTGGAATTCAAACTCTCATATTCTTTTGGACCAGATAAGAAGAGACTATCCTGACTATCAAATACCAGAATATCAACCAGTACTCGGATTACTGTGGAAAACAACTACTGATGAGATGTCTCTAAAGCCCCTCAAGTTTCCCGATGTAAAACTCACAAAACGTACACTCTTAACCCTCCAGCCCCGGCTATGTATTATATATATATTCCTCGAAACCCGGGTGTTTTGGCCGAAAAACGGCTAGGCTACCGTATATTCGTTAATCAGACTGCTTCCCGCATTCCCGCGCATCCCCAAGCGTAGCTGTGTTATTTACCTGTATAATGGCATTAAGTAGAGCTCTCTAAGTCAACTGGTTGAGCTGTGATGATGATTTCATTGGAGATAACTTTATGGCCAAAACAGCCACTTTACACCACTTTTCGATACTTAACAACAACATACAGGCACACACGAACAAGCAACGCTCTCCTTCTTGTGGCCGCAGATGCGGGGCGACGATCCAGCCGGCTGTTGTTTACATGCGTCGGACCGACGCCTCGCACACGAAGCTCACAGGCTTTCAACCACTGGGCGTTCAAGATACCATCCGGGTACCTGTTATATGCTTTTTTATGGGCGTTCAAGAGCCCTTCCGTGGTGAGAGGGTTAAGTCAGGTCTCTATGATGTTCGACCCATTGGGCATATTTAGTCCCATATCAATTAAAGGGAAAATTTTAGTTCAGGAGGCCTGGAGAGAAGCACTGAGTTGGGATACTCCATTACCTGAAAAATATACAGAAGAGTGGAACAAATTGCAGGTGGAATATGAGAAGGTATCCTCAGTCAAGTTTCCTAGAAGATGTGATCCTACCTCTGATAATGAGTGTGCTCAATTGCACATATTTTGTGATGCCTCATCTAAGGCGTATGGTGCAGTAGCTTATTGTGTCCCTGAAGTCCGATCTACTATGATTATGTCCAAATCCCGAGTAGCGCCATTAAAACAACGTACCCTTCCACAGTTGGAGCTGACCGCTGTTGAATTGGGAACTAGGTTAGCTACTTATTTGAATGGTATGTTTCCCTTTTCAGGTGAGACATATATATGGACAGATGTTTGCACTGGATAGCTAAGGATGATAGTCACATAGTTTATGTGCGCAACAGAGTACACAAAATAAAGGAACTGCAAATGAACTATACATTCATGCATGTTAAGTCCAAGGATAATCCGGCTGACTTGGTGAGCCGAGGTGTTGGTGTCAAGAAACTGATTAACGAAACTCTGTGGTTTCAGGGTCCGGTTTGGCTACGTCAGAGTGATTGGCCAGAACAAAAATCATACCAGAAGGTTAATGATGATAAAGTTCATATGGACCCAATAATTATCCCAGAGCCTTCAGTGATTCACATCACTAAGTTCTCCAATTTGGACAAACTATTAACTGTAACTAAATTTGTGTTTAAGTTCCTGAGCAAGAAGGTAAAGATGGATGAATTAGACCCACTTTCCTACTGGATCAGAAGGATACAAGCTGAAAAGTATGATGAGGAATTAACACAGCTACGTAAACCCAATCCCAAGCCAACCAAAAGAATAAAGGACCTTGGGCTGTATCTAGACAATCAAGAATTAATATGTTGTCGAGGTCGTATTGGTAAAGCTGATCTACCCCTCAAAACTCGGCATCCGATCTTATTGCCCAAGGATTGCGACCTCACCAAATTGATGGTTTTAAAAGCGCATGAAACCACTAATTACGGTGGGGTAGCAGACACTCTAGCCTATATGCGACAAACATATTGGATACCCCAGGGACGACAAGCTGTTAAACGCTGTATCAAGAATTGCATTATTTGCAAGAGGTATACAGCTATCGCTATTCCTTACCCTGGACCACCAGCTCTTCCGCCAGACCGCATTCACCAAAGGACACCGTTTGAGGTAACAGGTATAGATTATACTGGTGCCATCACTCTCACAGGAGATGATAGTCCACCCAAGAAGGTTTACATATGTCTATTCACCTGTACCAGCACTCGGGCTATCCATTTGGAAATAGCGGAGGACATGAGGTCGGAAACCTTTATTAATTTATTTAGAAGATTTGCCGCTCGGCGAAGTTGTCCCAGACGTTTGATTAGTGACAATGGGACAAATTTTGTGGGCGCATCACCGTTGGTTTCTGAACTATTAAAGAGCAACGCAGTACAGCAAATGCTAGATTCTAGAAATTGTTATTGGTCATTCACAACTCCCAGAGCCCCTTGGCAAAATGGATTTACAGAGAGAATGATAGGTATTGTAAAATCGTGCCTGAAAAGGGTTCTTCACAAGTCAAAGGTCACCTTGCATGAGTTAAGAACTGTTGTCACCGAAATAGAAACCAGAGTAAATAATAGACCACTAACGTATCAAGATGACTCCAATTTGGAAATTGAGGCCTTAACACCGGCTCATTTATTATATGGTAGACGATTGGACCCAGTCCCCTGTTTGGACGTGACCAAGGAATTAGTGGATCCCTCCGTTAATGAAGCAGATGCACACTTGCGACGAAGCTACCATAAACTCTGCAAAATACTGGACGCCTGGAACAAACATTGGGCATCTGAGTATATCTTGAGCTTACGGGAGAGGTATTATGGTGCGAATTATGCTAGTAACCGTCACAAACCGATAGTGGGAGACAGAGTCTTGTTGAAAGTGGACCAACCTCACTCTAAATGGCCCTTAGCAAGGATCCAAGAAGTCTATCCTGATTCCGAAGGAGTTATCAGAACCGTTAAGGTTGTATCTCGAGGACAAACCACTCTCCGAACTGTAGATCGTCTCATACCTATGGAACTCGCCATCCCACCGGAAGAACAGCAACCCATAGTAATAGGGAGCCCAAGACCACCACGAGCAGCTGCTGTGGGGTCTAGAAGAAATTGGCGTGATTTGTTAGCCGCAGGTGATATAACATAATGCGACACATCATACTTCGCCGGGCCCCAATCTGTGAGAAATAAATTGACTACACCGGTATCCGGGGAATGTTGGCAACAACCTTCCGATAGGGTAACCTCACTAGAGTGAACAATTTCCTACCAGAACCTGGTGATTGTATATATTGTAGAGATTAATTAATGTTAGGTAATTTAGTACTGTATAAGATTACCTTGATCAAGTTAATTTAGTTATAAAACCTTGTAGAAATAAGTTTAGAAGAACTGTAAAGAGGATCAGTTTAAATATTCCCGCGACCGCATACGCGATCCACCGTTTGCTTTAGGGTCGTTAATATCTTGATATTATGTTCACTAAATCGTTGTGAAACGATGTTCACCTTTATAATTATATAATTTAAATGCTGATAATTATTTATATGATTTCGTGAAGAGGGAATGAACCCTTGGTAACGAATTAATATATAGTTTATTTAAGAGTCGGAAATTGAAGTTCCGATCAGACGCTAGTAAACATCTGAACGGTAGAGACGTGTCCCGTGATCTCCTCCACCACAATTTCCACGCCCGGCCCGGAGTCCTGACCTATAACCTTATCTACCGAAGCCGGAATGCTCTGAACTAAACCAGGACCCTAGTTATAGCTAAGTCATTGATATATATGGCCATTTATACAATGTTTAGTTAGGGCATCCTGAGAGATAGGCTACCATAGATCATACCATAAGGTAGGCGATCTCAGACTTTATTTTTATTTATGTTGATTAATTTAATATTTCGATAGGTGTGGTAAGAGATAACCTTTGGCCATATTATCCCCCACAGATGCTATTGATGCTGTTGACGGTGATGATGGTGATCAATATGAGTGTGATGGGGATGCTTTTTTCAAGATACACGAAAGGAAGCTTATCAATCGTTACGATTACTATATAATATAGGATTATGACATTACATTCGCTTATGGCACAAGACAAACTTTAACCCCTATGTGTCGGCGCGCGACATAGGTCGTGTGGCAATTTCAGCACGTAATGTTGCTGAGAGAGAGAGACAAGTGGTGGCAGGAGAGTAGCGAGCGTATGACTGCTCCAGACCACCGCGGCGAACCTACTGACACGAATCCCACCTCCTCCCTCCCTCTCTACCTACTGAATTGTATGGGGAAAGTACCGAATTACATGCTTTTTGCACTCGCGTTGCGCGGTTGTTGCAAGAAAACTAGCCGTCATAAAAGGATCGTTATGGTGTCATTGGAAAGCTCTGTTTATGCCCTTTCAGGGATAGATACTTGTTTTTTACGCTCTGGGTCTTATTTAGGCATGAAAATGATCATGTAAACAGCCCTATTTTGGCTAAAAACACCCCGCTGGGCGGTACATATAAATAAACTGCTAGCCCGCTAATAAGGTGTTAAAGATAAACATAATGAATACATCAATATCGAGTTCAAATTTGAGCCTGTAGTTTGGCTCACACTGTTAATATATATATATATATATATATATACCGGTATATATATATCAGAGAGAAAGAAAGAAAGAAAGAAAGAAAGAAAGAAAGAAAGAAAGAGAAAAATGCTCACAGCGGAATGGACAAAATATTGTTAGGCATAACACATGTGAAACAAGATGAGGGCCTCTTCGATAATATAACAGAGAAAAGAAGACCTTCTTATTACCGCTGAAGAGGGTGACTGAAACACTTTATGAAACGAGTAATGTACGTTTGTTACAGTATTTTAAGATTTGATATCTTGTTTCGATGACCATTCCAGTGTGAATTTATCGCAAACATAGATATAATATATTATCACCGCACATTTGTATTAAAAATAAAACAACACAAACAATGATAATAACAAAGATGGAACATCGAATGTTGTCTCATCATAAATATAAGTGAATTTTTGTTTGTAAATCAAAATTATAGAAGGAATTGAAAAAACAGGAACACATACTGTAGAGGAAGGGGAAAAGAGGAGGGTGAAGTGGTGAAGGAAGTGTGGGCGAAAAGGAGGAGAAATAGGAAAACAAAGTAAATGAGGAGGAAGACGAAGACTGTGAAGAGTTGGCGAAGAAGAAAGAAGGAGAACCGCTTGAATAAGACTACTTAGGACAAGGAGAGAAACCTAGAAGACATCCAAAAGGAGTATAAAAGTATATAATACCACAAACATAGGGTGCTGGACACATTATATCTGAAGGAATGTAAAGATCACCTTTCAATAACCCCGGCCGTACCCTCATGAGCTCAAACTCACAATCTTCTTATATGTATATTAAATCTCTACATATTATGCCAATTCCTAAAGTCCAGGCATGTTCAGTAGTAACATTTGTATGCTAGTTGAAGATAGAATTGAAGGCGAAAATATGGCACTGTAAACCAGATTATAACATACGAGTAACCCTTGGGATATCTGAATCCAGGAGTGCAGTCAGATCCAGCCCATTGAAATTTGGCCTCGTTGTGATATAAATGTAAGTACAGCGCCGGCAGAGTAGCAGTGGAAATTGGCTACACTACAGCCGTTGGTTCCCTGCCCTGGCCCATCCAATATCATGTAATTGCACCAATGCGTTAGCCTCGGTCCGTATATTAGACATGTTCAGTTCGGGTTTCGTTCACGTTTGTTTGATTCAATTGATATCGAGTTGAATGTTGGCTCTCCACATACTGTACATGACTGACCGTTTCTATAAGATGGGCAGCGTACTGAAATATTCGACCACAATAGATTTATGATAGAGAGATGAGTATATGTTAAAACAATATTTTTTATATGGTGCGTACAAATCTATTTTTATATACTCGATGGCAGAAATTAACATACGCTTTTGTTGTTTTAGAAAATAATATATAATTTTATCTGCTGCAAAGGAATAATTGAACCCAAAAATAAATGTTACAGCTACTATAGTACAATCTCTTTACCTTAAGCAAGTATCAAGACAATAATTTGACACTGACTGCGAGAAGAATTAAGAGTTCTGAAATAAAATAATTCACTAATACAATATATACAAAGAAAATTAACCATATGAAACTATCATTTATAATCAGTCCACACATTTGAGCCTCAGCAACTTTCATGTTCACTTCTATATTCCTTTCTGTCCTCTCGTCAATATTTATTAAGAACCTCTCTATATTACCCCTTTCACCTGCCTATAATAGTTACGTAGTTGCTGCAGTTGACGAAGTATCAACGCTGGCCCCTGCTAATACAATGTACGTCATCCACGTTGGATCCAACGATGTACAGCAAACCCGGTCGGAAGATTTGCTTTTAAAGTACCAGCATCTGATCAAGTCATCAAGGATCATCGTCTCAGGAATCGTCCCCCGGCTCGGTGTAGAGAGCCGATTTTACAACATAGCCACCAGCACAAATCGTTGTCTAGCAAACCTCTGCAGGAAGGAGAACGTGGGATTCGTCGACACCTGGGACAATTTCTACTACGATGACTATTTGTTTTCGGACGATGGAGTTCATCTGAACCAGGTGGGAGCAGCACGTTTTAGGCGTCTTCTCAACGATGCGGTGAAGGATTTTCGGAGAAGAAATCGACACAGCACAGGACAACCAGGAAGGAGGACCGAAGACAGCGAGGACGGCAACCTGCAAAGGAATTAAATGCTAATCCGTCAAGCACTGCGAATTTGGATAAAGCTCCACCAACACGACCCAAATTCAAAACTGCCAGGGATAACGACCGTGGACCGAGGACAGCCATGAATGTAAATGTAGATCCGTCCAGAACCAAAAATTTGATTAAAGAACTTCCTGTGAGTTCTAAAACCGCAACTTTAAAGGTTTTCTATGCAAACGCTCGTAGCATACGCAATAAATTTTCAGATTTAGAGGAACTAGTGTTTACAGAAAATTATGATGTGATTGGCATAACAGAATCTTGGCTCAATACAGAAGATAGAGACTTTTTAGCATAGTATTCACTTCCCGGTTGTGTAATGTTTGAGAAAAGCCGAATAAACAAAAATGGAGGTGGCATTTTATTTTATATCAAAGAAAGTCTTAACACGACCCTCTTGTCAAAACCTCAAATGGTGAACATCGACATATCTTTTGTGCTAATAAAGAATAATCATGGTACAAAAATAATACTTGCATTAATATACAGACCTCCAGCTCAATCAGTGCAAACTGACCAAGAAATTTATGAACAAATTGCAGATGTAAGTAACTCACAAGATACCGTATTTTTTGGCGACATTAATTTACCTGTGACCAAGTGGGGCGATACTCTTACTTCACACTCCGGACATGACTTGTATGCGAACTTGCAAGAGAGTTCACTCTATCAATTTGTTCGATCGCCGACCCGTGGCAATAACGTTCTTGACCTTGTACTTGCAACAAAAGAAGAATTAATAGAGAATTTGAATGTTGGTGATGAATTCAGTATCAGCGCCCACCGTACAATAACTTTCACTTTAAAGTTTACTAGTAACGAACCAAATAGCAGCATCGAAAAAGTCCCTAATTTCAAGAAAGCAAACTTTCATAAACTTAGAGCTATGTTTAAAGAAACTGACTGGAGCTTTTTAATTAACAATAACGACCTAAATACATCTTAGGAATTATTCGAAACCACTTACCTAAAAGCAGTGCAGGATTGCATACCATCGAAAATGTAGATTACCAGCCATAATAATAAGCCCAAATGGTGGAATAAAGATATTTCAAACTGTCTGCTTGCTAACAAGTTTGCTAATGATAGATTAAAATCCTTACAAAATGACGAAGAACGGGTGAAATTTGTAGAGCTACGACGCAAAGCCAAAAAGTTAATTAAGCAAAGTAAAAAGACCTTGGAGTTACATGTTGCAAATCAAAGTAAAACAAACCCAAAAGAATTCTATAGTTATATCAGAAAGAAAAAAGTAGTTACTTCAACTGTTGGACCGTTAGTCGATGAAAATGGAGAATACACCAAAGACGAAGTACAAAATGAGTAATGCCCTCAATACCTTCTTTGCATCAGTGTTTACAACGGAATACCTCAGTGATATCCCTACACCATCGCAGATTCAGATTGATAATTCAGATGTTCTAAGCAATATCATCGTTACAGAGAGAGAAGTATTGAATTGTTTAGATAAACTCAAGGTAAATAAAACGCCTGGACCTGATACAATCTCACCTAGAGTCCTAAAGGAAGCTAAGGATGAGCTCTCCAAACCACTGACATTGCTATTCATTAAATCCTTGCAGTCTGGAACTATTCCTGATCAGTGGAAGCTAGCCAACGTAACACCGATATTAAAAAATGGCAGCAAATCCCTACCCAGTAACTATCGTCCAATTAGCTTAACCTCAGTTGTATGTAAAATGTTAGAAACACTCATAAGAGACAGACTCGTAAATCACTTAGAGGAAATTAACATACTTAAAGATACTCAACACGGCTTTCGTAAAAAACGTTCGTGTTTAACAAACCTCTTTGGCTTCTTCCACGATATCCTCAACCTCTACGATGAGAGTAAAGCTGTAGATATTATATACCTTGATTTTCAAAAGGCCTTTGACAAAGTTTCCCACAAACGTTTACTGCTAAAACTAAAAGTGCATGGAATACAAGATGGTGTGTTGAAATGGATAGAAAATTGGCTCAGCGACAGAAAGCAAAGAGTAGTCATAAACGGTAAGGCATCTAAATGGACCAATATAAGTAGCGGGGTACCCCAGGGATCGGTACTAGGACCAATTATCTTTCTAATTTACATCAACGACATAGATGAGGGTCTCACCTGTAAAATCTCAAAATTTGCTGGCGATATAAAAACTGCAAATAGCGTACTCTCAAAAGAACAAGTTGACGATATGCAACACAATCTAGATAAGTTGTCATGTTGGGCCCAAATTTGGCAAATGAGTTTCAATGCGGATAAATGTAAAGTACTACATATCGGATACCAAAATGAGAAAGCAAACTATTTGATGAATGGCACTCAGCTTAAGAATGTAAACAGAGAAACCGATCTGGGAGTAACAATATCGAGTAACCTAAAACCGAGTCAACAATGTTCAGAAGTTGTTAAGAAGGCAAACAAAATAATGGGCTTTATAGGCAGGTCATTTGAGCATAAATCGAAAGAAGTTATCCTAACCCTTTACAATTCCTTAGTCCGCCCTTTTCTGGAATACTGCGTTCAATCCTGGCGCCCTTATTACCAAAAAGATATAGACAAGCTAGAACGAGTTCAACGTAGAGTTACCAAAATGATACCTAGCCTAAAGAACAAACCATACGAGGAGCGTCTTAGAGAATTAAATCTATTTCCTTTAACCCAGCGCAGATTAACAGGTGACTTAATTCAAGTGTTCAAAATCACCAAAGGCATCGACAATATGAACTGTAGTAAGTACTTCACTATCGACCAATCTAATTACACGCGGGGAAACGGTTGCAAAATTATTGGTAAATCTTTTAACAAACACGAAGCTAAAAATGTCTTCTTCAATCGAGTTGTCAACTTATGGAATGGGCTTCCCCGAGATGTTATAGAGTGCAGCACGGTTGATTCATTTAAACTTCCCCTAGACAAATATCTCGCATCAAACCCGCGACTGACTGCATTTATAAATGAATAACTTTATTTTATCCTCCCCTTAGTTACTAACCCATCTGTCCCCTACTAACTTCCTAATCCTGCCACGGACATTAGTTCCAGGGCAGTAGTTCCCTTTCCAATATTCCCTTACCCACTCTAAACCACTGTTTGGACACTTGATCCTCAGTGTTTTGGAGGACAAGCAGCCTAAAAGAGTCACTAGAACTGTTGTTGCTTGATTTCCTTTGTACTCCTTTGTACTCCTTTGTACCTTTCCCGCAGCGTTTGTCCTGTAGGAAACCATGGTAGTTGCCACCAACACAGGATGCAGGCCTTCATCCACTGAGCACCCGGGCAACATGGTTCTTTAACCCTTAACTGGCGGCGCGCAACATATGTCGAGTGAAATAAATTTAGACTATGTGGCGGTGCACGACAGCTGTCGAGTGCCATTTTCAGCATGTAATGTTGCTGAGAGAGAGAGAGCAGAGTTTGGGACGAGCGTAGTAACCTTATGACCGCTCCCCACGACCACCGTGGACCTACTGAACTGTATCCCACCCTTCTCCCCCCTTTCTCACTCGCTACACAGGGAATTATGTACGGAAATTACCTTATTTTAGGGTTTTTGCACTCGTGTTGCACAATCGTTGCAAGAGAACCAGCGGTCGTACAAGGATGGTTCAGGTGTCATAGCGAAGCTCTGTTTATGGCCTTTCAGGGATATATACTTGTTTTATGCTCTGGGTCTTGTTTATGCATGAAAATGTGCACGGAAACAACCCTATTTAGGATTAAAAAAAAAAACGCTGTGCGGTACGGTGTAAAATACACACCACCCGCTCTTAAGGCGTTAAATCCTCGTCCAAGTGTCTGACTGGTGCCAAGGAGTGAGCCATGGCAGCGGCCATGTCTGGCACTACATTCCCTCTGATGTCAGAGTGGGACTGGATCCGTTGGATGGCAACCTTCCATGTATTATCAGTGAGCCGCAGGAGTAGAAACTGGATCCTGTACACAAAGGCTGCCGAAGAAAGCGCCCGATCGATCCGACAGGGGTAGATGCACAGCTGACTGGGAGTCTGCATAGATGACCACGCACTGTGTCCTCAGCCAGTGTCTCTGGTGGCTGGCTTCATCATTCGTGCAAAACGAGTTTGTTGTCTGTACCAACATACTAGCATTAGTTTATTCGCTTTTGTGACTATCTCTCTCTCTCTCTCAAATATAAATATATTATTAGAAGTATACATAAATATATATATTAATAGAAAAAAAAAAACTCAATATATCCGTCTATCTACCTATCTATCTATTGATCTATACATACATACACACACACATATATATACAGTATAATTATACTGTATATATATATATATATATAATATATATAATATATATATATATATATATATATATATATAATATATATATATATATATATTTATATACAGTAGATAATATATAGATAGAGAGAGAGAGAGAGAGAGAGAGAGAGAGAGAGAGAGAGAGAGAGAGAGAGAGAGAGAGAGAGATAACCTGGAGTACCTCTTACATCTAAATATAATTCAATAAACCTCCCTTCCAATGTTCTGTCTCTTATGTTCTCCCCCCCCCCCCCCACTATCTTACTGTCCTATACCCACACCATCACTGTCCCATATCTTCTACTGCTGCCTTGTTACTGTATAGTATACCTCCTCATAACACCTTTACCACACACCACTCTTAGTTTATACTTTGGCCCTCTTCCCCACATTGTTACACACACACACACACATACGGGTCGCTGTGGTCCAGTGGTTTAAGGCACTGTGTTTCACGCTGGACGCCAGGGGCCGGGCTGGAGGTTCGAATCCACCAGAATCCTAAAGTTTTTTCGGTCATAGCGACGGAGAGAATTGTATCGAGGTTCTTCCCTAACCCAGCTGCTATCAGCCTGTGTTAGCCTACACATCTTCTCACCAATACAAAGTGCATATGCGTATGTACTTGGTGGGAATACAAGGCACCTCACAGTCGTCAAAGGTCGCATGTGACCTCGTAGTTAATGTAGAATAAGTATTGTACTGTACCTAGGTTTAAGAAAAACTCTGTAGATTTTCAGCCTCAGGGCTGCAATGAACATTAAACCAACAATTATTATTATTATTATTACACAAACACACAGACCACTTATCCCACGCCTTCTGGCACCAGCAGTACCATACCTGGTGTAGTTTACACAATGTATGCAGTCACTGGTCGTGATTAGGTTATCCGGGGAGGCGAGCAGGAGAACAAAATATATAAGTGGGTTACGCAAATGCGTGAGAGAGAGAGAGAGAGAGGTGGAAGATAATCCACAAGGCAAGGCGAGGATATAAAACAGGATATAAATGCTGGAGACCAAATATAAAGTGGCATTATACAGGCTGTTTTGGTGGCTTGGCTTCTGACATTGGCACAAACATTAGAGATAGAACGGTTATACACACATATATAATGCATGGAAACAAAGAAATACAGAAAAATACATACTGTACATTCACACACGCACACACAGAGACACACACATATATATACACACACACACACACATTGTCATACTGGTAGCCAAGCAAAAACAAACCCCGTACACATACAGTACATACATGTTCTATCATATTCAATTTTAAGTTTATGTATCATTTTTATTGTTGTAATTTTCAGTTTCGTTTGGTTAGGGTAAGAGGAAAGGAAGATCGACCTAAGAGAACCGGCACGGCGCAAGATATGTAAATGAATACCGGGGAAAAACGTGAAATGGAATGGAAATGGTCGATAACAGTGGCACTGAGGGAGACCATTAAGAGAAATTACGAAAGGAAGACAAATATTGCAACAAGCTGGAATTAAACGAAATTGGCCGAGGATCAATGCTGGGAGGAGGAGAAAGAAGAAGAGGAGGGGGAAGAAAAGGAGGCGAGGAAGAGGAGTAAAGCAATAAAATAGATGAAAACAAGAGACATGGAAAAGGAGGAGGATCTAGGTACTGGCAGTAGTAAAGCTAAATGACGGAATACAAAGAGAAGGAAGAGTTGGAAGATGGGAAGGAGAAGAAAGATGTGGATAAGAAAGATGAAGACGAAGAGGAGGTGGCGAGGAAGTAGACCAAGGAGAGAGGAAGGAAAGAATACGAGCAGAATATAATGGAGAAAGGACGGAGTTCATTTGGGTCTAAACTACTAAAGAAAGATAATTAATGTAACTAGCTAAAATTAGAAACTAAGAAACAATGACAAAAGGAGAATGAGAAAGAGGGAAGGAAGAAGAAAGAAGAAAGGAGGATTCATACACTAATATGATGATAAGGAGGATTAAAGTAAGAAGGAAACTAAGTAAGATTAGGAGGAGGAATGGAGGTGTAAGACGACAAGGAGGAGGACAACGACAAAGGAGGAATTAACAGAGAATTAATAGTAGGTAATGGATTAAAGAGAAAGGCCATTACAGTTTAAATTACTAACAGAAGACGAAAGTAACAAGCTGAAAGTAGATGAAAGCCTGCGGGAAGGAAGGGGGAGAGGGGGTAGAAAATAAGAAGGGGAGGATTGTGAAAGAGGAGATGAGAGGAACGTGGAAAGGAGAAGGATAAGAAGTTGAAAAAGAGCAGGAGAAGAAAGGTGGAGAAGGCTGACGATGATGATGATGACCTGAAGATGTTGAGGTCAGAATATAAGGAGGAGAAGGGATAATATAATGTGGAGGAGGAAGAGAGAGCTATGAAAAAAGACAAAAACGAAAGAGGGGAGGGAGGGGTGAGGAGAGATGGCAGAGAAATACATTCATGGTATATGATAAATATAGAAAAATAACAATCACCATATGATTTTCATTATGTATTGAAGCGACATTACATATTGAAGCGACCACTGGTGAACAAGCCTACGTCGTTTCTATCGTAAATGACCTAGAGCAGCTGGTCCAGCAACCCACCCGTATCCCAGATCGCTTCAGAGATCGGCCCAAAATTCTTGACTTATTTCGGACTTCTAACCCTTCTTCTTATACTGTCAATCTTTTCTCTCCTTTGGGCTCCTCCGACCATAAATTTATCTCCGTCACCTGTCCTATCTCTTCATTACGGCCATCCGATCCTCCCAGCCGGTGGCGCATGTGGCACTTTGGCGCTGCCTACTGGGAGGCTCTCCGGCAGTACTTCTTTAATTTCCCATGAAATGACTTCTAGTTCCATAGCCGAGGACCCTCAGAGAGTGCTGAACGCATTACCGAGGTAATCCTCTCGGGCATGGAAGCGTATATTCCATTTTCTTTCTCTCAGTCAAATGCAAAAATATCTTGGTTTACTCACGCTTCTTCTACTGCTGTCCACAACAAGGAGGAAGCATTCAACAGTACCGACACATTACAACGCAAGAATCTCATTCTTCCTATGTTTATGCCCGGAATCAAGCCAATTCTGTTGTTCGACTTGCCAAGCACTCTTTCATCAATAATAAATGCACTGAACTATCCAACTCTATCTCTTCCCAAGCTTTCTGACATCTAGCCCAACACCTCTCCACCAACTGTTCTTCCTCGTCTTTCCCTCCCCTTTTCCACTCTGATGGCAAAACCATCACTTCTTCCTCTGACAAAGCTGAACTCTTTGCTCAAACTTTTGCCAAAAAACTCTACCTTGGATGATTCCGGTGCTATTCCTCTCTCTCCTACTTATGCCTAATATCCTAATCTCTTCTAAAGATGTAATTTCTACCCTCTCTGGGCTTAATAATAAGAAGGTGTACGATCCAGACGGTTTTCCTCCTAGTGTACTCGAAAACTGTGCTTCCGTGCTGACCCCCTGCCTAGGCAAACTCTTTCGTCTCTGTTTCTCCTCTAACACCTTTCCTTCTTGCTGGAAGTTTGCTCTCATTCAACCTGTCCCAAAGAAGGGTGACCGCTCTCAACCCTCCAACTATCGTCCAATTGCTCTCATCTCTCGTATCTCTAAACAAATTTAAACCATTCTTGCTTCAAAATTTCTTAAGCATTTCTCTTCTCATAATCTGCTCTCAGATCGCCAGTATGGCTTCCTTAAGGGTCGCTCTACTGGTGATCTTTCATATCTTACTAACTCTTGGTCATCCATCTTTCGGGACTTCGGTGAGACTTTTTCTGTTGCACTAGACATATTGAAGGCCTTTGATAGAGTATGGCACAAATCTTTAATTTCCAAACTGCCCTCCTTCGGTTTCTGTCCCTTTATCTGTGCCTTTGTCTCTAATTTCCTTTCCGGCCATTCCATAGCTGCAGTTGTGGACGGCCATCGCTCATTTCCTCATCCTATCAACTCCGGTGTTCCTCAGGGTTCTGTCCTATCTCCTATTCTCTTTCTAATTTTCATAAATGATCTTCTCATCTGTACAGTCACTCATAAACATTTGTGGACCCCTACATGAGAGCGTTGATTAAACTTTATTATGTTTTACTAGGTACCCTGGACACACCATGGGGCTCAATACAGGATGAGTGGGGCGGGAGGGAAGGAAAGGGTATGTGTGTGGTGGGGAAGTGGAGGAAACTTACAACACCACATTCCTATTACATGTTACATTTTCAGCTCCACCACCAGCTGTGGTGGCTAGCTAGCCTTAGTTCTCTCTCTTTCTCTCTCTCTCTCTCTCTCTCTCATTTCATCCTTTATCTGTCAAGGTTTCTATCTGTCCTTGATTTAATAACTTGTCTTGACTGTTTTCATTCTTCCTTAGTTTACTGTCTTAGTATATTATTTATAAAATTTCATTATCTCGTACTCTATTTTGGCAATGTTTTTCTTTTATTAGGCTATTACCCTTCTTTAACTCCTTCAGACATATTATGTTCCAGTAAGTCAACGGAAGCGGGAGCCCGGTATCCTTGCCAATGCCTCGCACTACACTCACAACAACACTGCAGCCGTTAGAATTATCGGAGGTGGCGGAGGTTGCCACCAACGGTTTTATCGTAAGCTAACTTATCGGACTTACTGAGCTTCATATGACGCTAGAGCGTCATATAACTTATTAGAGAGCCATGGAGATAAGTCCATATGACGCACTAGCGTCATATGAGTTTTTGGCGCACTCGATCATATGACGCTACCGCGTCATATATGTCTGGAGGAATTAAGTTTGTAATATGTCCCCCCCCCTCCCCTATCTTCGCTGTTTATTTTTGTATATACAAGCATTTGTTTATTGACCGTATTAATTTAGCTACACCACGGCGTGATAAAGAAACTTAACCTTTTCCTATTTATGTTTCCCTTCTCCTTATATTTAAATAGGAAAGGGTTAAACTTCCCTTATCATGCTGTGGTGTAGTGGATTAAAGCTTGGACACTCGTCCTGAATGTCGGAGGTTCGAGTCCGGCTGGACTCGATATACTTGATATTAAATACTCTAGTGTTTGACTGGGCAATAAATAAATTAAATCTCCAAAACCCAACTTGCGTAGGAAAACTTGTTTAAATCCCTGTATGGTATCCTGGAATATGGATCCTGCGACTTGTGCATGAATTGAAATACATTCTCCAAATAGGATTTCCCTTCTCCTTGCTATAAATAGGACAAATTTATGGTTCCTCTATCACGCCGTGGTGTAGTGGATTAAACCTTGGACACTCGTTCGGAATGTCGAAGGTTCGAGTCCGGCTGGGAGTATATAAACATTTAGTAGCTCATGTGTATTTGTGAGATATACTTGATATATACCGGTATATATATATATATATATATATATATATATATATATATATTCTGCTTCTACACTCATTTCATTGTATTGTTAACTTTTCTCAGTTCCTGTAAGTTTGCCTTCTATTTTGTTTCTGGGTAGGTGAAGAGCAGGGCGGGTTTAGGAAGGGAAGATAAGAGGATGTGTAGACCAGATTCTTGCCTTGAAATGAGTTCTGGAGAAATATCTGGAGAAGGGACAAAAGTTGCTGCTGCCGTTTATGGACTTGGAGAAGGCCTACGACTGAGTTGATAGAGAAGCTCTGTGGAAAGTAGGCTATTGAGAATATACAGAGTAGCTGGCAAGTTCCTGAAAGCAGTGAAGAGCATGTATGAGGGTGCAAAGGCAGCAGTATGTGTGGGGAATGAACAGAGCTAGTTCTTTGATCTGTGTTGGGTTAACTTTTGAACGGCGAAGCTATGGTATTTGAAAGTGCCTGCCAGGCGAACGTATTGAGGCTAATTCCCGACGAAAATCGTCATTATTCAATAAATATCGTTATTACTTATCATATGCACCTACTTTATGTTTAATATGAAGATATTAATATGTAGCAGGAATAAAACAAGTGGGAATAGTATTTAGGGGGTGAAAAAGACGAAGTATTGCCCACCTGTTCATTTATGAGAGGAGAGCCGGCGCGGTGCACACCCGTCTCCCTCTCACTTATCGATCGACACTGACGCCTTGCAAGTGAAGTCTTTCTCTTGCTACTATCTCTATATGCCTCCCCTTCGACCTTGAAACCAAGTGGGGGATATTGGCGTGGGAAATACACTGATAAACAAAGGAATAAGATGAAAAATAGGTAATCATTGAAGGGGAATGATCTCACTTAATCACATCTTCCTTTGCTTTGACTGCCACTGAGGTCTTTTAACAGTTTTTTTTTAGACCTTGGATTTTAAGAGTCCTGTCGCCTTCGCCCAGTAAAACCTCTTAAGAATCTCAGCGCCGTTCCCGGGTTAAAGCAAGGATGTGTTATGTCCTTATGGTTGTTCAATATACTGTATATATGGATGAAGTCTTGAAAGAAATACAAGGAAGAGCAGTGGATATTGGTGTACGGCTGATAAGGGAAGGAAATAAGTGGAAGTTGCCTGTATTAATGTTTGCTGATGATACAGTTCTGATGAGCAATAGTGAATGGGAATTGCAGGATCTGGCAAATATGTTTGGAACAGTGTGTGAAAAACGGAATCTGAAGGTAGATGTGGGTAAGAGTAAGGTTATGTATGGTCTTTGAATGGGGTGCAGTCACGGAGTGTGAGGCGAGGTTGAACAGTCAGGTTATGGATAATGTCAGTTCATATAAGTATTTGGGCAGTGTGTTGAGTAAGGATGGGAGAATGGAAGAAGAAGTGCGGGAGAGAGTGCAACTGGGGAAGAGGGTTGAAGGAATGCTGGAAGCAGTACAGTAACAAGAAACAGGGTGGTCAGCATGGAAGTAGAGAAGCCTTTGCATGATAGTGTGGTAATCCCGACATTGACGTACGAGAGTGAAGTATGGATGTTGTTTGAAGATACAAACCAAGAGTGAGAGGGGTGGAAAGGAGTCACTTGAGAAGTGCGTGCTGAATTACATTTAGGGATAGACAGACAAATAAGGAAGTACAAGAGCGGTGTGGTGTAGATGTAGATGTTCTGGAAAGTGTGAAAACGAACACTTTGAGGTGGTTCGGCCATTTGGAACGTATGGGAAGCGAGAGAATGACTAAGATAGTGTACGAGAGTGATGTTGAAGGACAGAGAGGAAGATGTAGATCGAGAGAGAGGTGGGAGGATGGTATACATCAGTAAAATGTATACCATAGTTAAAGAACCCTTGATATCGAGGCTGATTTTGCCTTGTCTATCTCTCTTCCTCCTTTATTACCCACTAGTTGTCTTCTCGTCATTCCTTTATGCATCTGCACTTTATTATATTACATTATTTATATGCATTGTCTATTATCAATATCAATTTCACTTGTTATATTTTTACTTTTCCCCCAATTATTTAGTGTCTAAATATTTACTGCTTTGATTATTTTCCTGTTTTGTGTGTTTACATTTTGCTTATATAGTTGTTATCTATTATTCATCTATTAGTTTGCTTGTTTACCTCTATTTCCTACTAACCGTTTTTTTTAAAGTCCACTTCTTTGACTTCACTGTTTGCTTTGCATTCTTCTTGCAGTTTCAATTTTGTCTGTATCAGTTGTTATAGCTTTTTCTTCCTTATCCATAATGTTTAATTTGTGATGAAAATTCGTTTTTCTTGTCATTCCGCTGCCAGCTGTATTGTTACACATGATACCTCTTTATGGTTCTCTCCTCTTGTTTTTATATATCGAAATCTCTCTTCTCCTGTCATAAACAGAGATCATATAATACCATGTTGCAGGTTTCAAAATATGGTGGATGCCATTTGGCGCATTTTTTATATTTAAGTCGAATTGTATAATATAGCAATAATTTGTATGCAAACTAAATTTCACATATTAAGGATTGTAAGAACTAAATTAAAATCATTTGTATGTTCAATATAACTAAAATAGGCTATGTAGTCTTACTTTGTGCTATAATAAGCAAATATACTGTATATAAACCGTTTTCTTCGATTTACCAAGGTAATATTAGTTCTCAATATTGTTACTATATTGAGAACATATTCAAACTGTTGGGGAAAGATACCTGAAGTGGATACATCCAACTGGGTTCAATAACAATGGGATGAGGTAATTTTGTAGTGCACAAACATTCTCTTTACACGGGTTTATTGAGCACGGGCCTCTTAATCACATTTTTTTTTTTTATATATACAATACATTTGTCACAGGCCGTAGCTTGATTATTAGAGTGTTCGCCTGCTAACCGTGAGGTTGACGGTTCGAGCCTCGGGCCAGCCAGTGTGTTATTTGCAGATGTGAGTGCTGTTGGTGAACGGTGCAGTCTAGCAATCTGTGGCAACTATTCACTAAGTCCCTGATTCATCAGGGCACCCACCCTAGCCTTGCTATTCAGCAGAGAGTGTATGATGGTAAAAACTGCATATACAGATTTCAAACAACATGGCGGCTGTTGTTCGGCCTACTCTCCAACGACTTTTGCTCTCTCTTTCCGAGTCATATATCCTTTACTTAAAGTTCAGAGCCTATTCATATAAAGTTCAGAGCCTATTCATATAAACCTATATTCCTTATATTATTTATGGGTTCATGCTATTTCTACAGTTTGTTTCGCCGCCACACGATCTTCAACCACTCCTTATACAAACACCTAAATTCATGAGGTTCAGGTTGGTATACGTTATTCACCCAACCACAATATTTACTTTACATTATTCCAGGGATTTGACTAGGTCATCTCTGCTCCTAGGGTCTCATACACATGGCTATAACACGATATAAGGTTGAAGCTTAGCTCAATAAATTAAGATAATGCCATACCAAATTCTGGTTAAATTTATATGTGCATGAATGAGACAAAAGGCAGTTTGCCTGTAACGAGTGTCTCCCCCAAAGCCAAAAGACTGAAAAAATGCCAAATTCAAGGGACGTTGGGGTCAAAATACCTGGACACACGAAGTTTAAAGCAGTCTAAGTCACACACAAGGATATTTTAAGGATTGGATGAAGTTCATGGATTTCCATGACGTATGCTCATTTCGGGCAATATATTTAATTCATTGCGTAAATAATACAATAATCGTGTGAGATGACTTACAAACACTCGAGTCGCATATAAATACGCACCACGTCGTTGTTAGAAGAAAACATAACTCGTAGCCTGACAATCGTTCATCGAATAATTTATGAAAGCATTAGACACATCTCGTATAAGTAGCTACTTCATTTGCCTGAATGCGTGCTTGTGTTTCAAAATCTTCACAATCACTGATAGTATCATTATGAAGCTTGTGCCATTATGTTGAACAGTAAGTAGCGGTTATGTCCAAGGAACCAGCTTACTATGTTGGCAAGGAATGTTCTGATCTAGATTACTTATTTAGTTAATGCAAAGCGAATTGCGACGATTATCAGGATCAAATTTAATAAATACTGACACGAATTTTCTTAAATAGTAAAAGGGAACTTTACAAAATCGGAGATAATGTGATTAATCAGATAGGAAGGGAAACACAACTAAGTAATAATCAATAGTAAACATATAACTGTCTGGAAGATATAGTGTGTGTGTGTGTGTGTGTGTGTGTGTGTGTGTGTGGGTGATAGGAAGGGAAACACAACTAAGTAATAATCAATAGTAAACATATAACTGTCTGGAAGATATAGTGTGTGTGTGTGTGTGTGTGATGAACAGGTGAACAGAGACAAGCAAATATAGAGGTATACGTGTATACAGTGTACATTATAGTATAAAGTGAATAAATATTAATTGAATTATAGAAATGCATCAATAGTGAAGGCAGTAGTAATAGGTGAGTAAAATGGTGTGAAATTTGGATTTACCTAATTAGCAATAGGCGGTTTGATAGTTTCCTCCGCTACCCCTTCTCACATGCAGCCTCGCTTCCATCCCATCCCACCCATCCTGTACTTAGCCGCAGGCTGTCTCCAGGGTACCTAGTAAAAAATAATACTTTGTTAAACACTCCCTTACGTAGGGGTCCACAAAAGTTTATAAGTGACTGTACAACCAGTCCCATCCATTCATATGCAGACGACTCGACCTTACACCACTCAATTAGTTTTCCAGAACGCCCCAGCCAGCAGTCCCTCAAAAGCAAACGTAATGAAGCCATAAAATACTTATCTTCTGATCTAGCTACTACTTCTAATTGGGGTAGAGAAAACCTTGTTGCATTTAATGCTTTCAAAACTCAATTTATCCATCTTACTACCCATCAGGAACCTCCAGAGGACTATCCCTTATTCTTCAACAATACAAAAATCAACCATTCATCTTCTCACAATGTTCTCGGTGTCTCTATTTGTTCTGCTCTCACTTGGAAGGACTATATTACCAGTCTCGCTAATGCAGCCTCCCAGAAGCTGGGTGTGCTCAACTGCCTCGATGGGTTCTTTACCCCTGCGCAACTTCTTGCTCTGTACAGGGGCACAGTACGTCCTTGTATTGAATATTGTTCACATTAGTGGGGTGGATCCTCTCACACTGCACTCCTAGATAAAGTAGAAAGGAAAGCCTTTTGTATCATTAACTCCCGTCCACTCATCAACTCTCTGCAATCTCTCTCTCTTCGCCGCAATGTTGCATCTCTCTCGCTATTCTATCGCTACTACAAAAATCAGTGTTCCTCGGAGCTTTCCCAGTGTATACCACCTCCTCTACATAGGGTACGTAGTTACTCAGTTACTCAGTTACTTGTTCGTCAAGGGGAATCCACGCAATGCGAGCTAAGGTCATTATTATCGCGCCTCCTTAACTGGGAATGTATTGCGTGAAATGCATGTTAAGTGTTTTATGTACTATTGGAATGGCTGTGGATGTGTGTGTAGTCTGTATTTAGCCAATTGGCGACATCGGAAACGAAGGCTTAGGGTGGATCTGTATGGTACCATTCTCACTATAGACGGTACCGTCTCGCCCAAAGGCTTAGGTAGCCATCAGCTTAGGTGAACCATATGATACTCATCTCGCCTTGTACCATTTTTGCCAACCCCAGATGGGACGTCACAACGTCGTCCACTTATTCCAGGTACCTATTTACAGCTAGGTGAACTGAGGCTAACACATGAAAGGAGACAAGCCCAATTGGGCTCCGCCCGGCCGGGGATTGAACCCCCGACCCCTCGTGTGCGAGACGAGAGCTCTACCTACTAGGCTACGGGCTGTGTACCCACCTTGCAACACAATTCCACTCCTACTCTGTGCAACTCTCCAACCCAAGAGTGAAATGCTATTCTTAGACTTTCTTCTATTAAACTGCTGAGCACTGGAACTCTCTCCCTGAATCAGTTTTTCCCTCTTCCTATGACTTAAATCGCTTCAAACTCCGTGTGTCCACGCATTTTAGCTCGAACGTCCCTTGATTTTGGCCTTGTCACTCTTTCAAATCTGGGGGAGGCACTCGCTGCTTGCAGTTTTACCATTTGTCTCCCTCATTCACATAGAAAAACTAAAAATATATAAAATAGTTAAAGTTGTATATGCAGTTATCAATTTGGAAATGTATGCAAATTAAAGTTTATTCCTAAATTGATTATATTTAGTGTTAAGTGCATAATATAACTCATAGGGTAGTTAACAACATATGTCCACGAATGTGCATATTTAATGGTCGTAATGCATTTCATATATTGTCAAATTATTTGTAAAAAAAAAATCAGTTTTGTCCTAAATGTTTTGCATTTGTTATTGGTTTCCTTTAATATAACGACATTCAGTTATTTTGTTTTAGATTGGTACAATATTGTTGTCCACTTGGCATATGTAAGAACAAAATAAGTATATATATGGATAGTCAAACTATTCCATTGTCATTGTGTGTTAATAAAGAAGCATACATTTTCAGCAAGTAATATATGACTATTTTGCTATAGATGGAGGGTTTCACTACACCTGCATTCATTTTCAACTCTATAATTATACCGACGAAGTAAATATTCAGGATCCTCAAAATTCCACTCGCTGACAACCAGGAATTTGAAAGTCTTTCAGAATGATCCAGCCAGACATTATAAAAGGATATTGTGCCAAGTTAGCAAGTCTCCTTCGCTTACACGTAATGCTGGAGTGATCTTAGGTCGCTCGGGAGAAAAGGGAAGTTGTTTTAGTGAATACTGAATACCAAAATAGTTTACTCACTTATGTCACAGTTGCAGAGGCCGAGTGGTTAAAGTTAGTGACTGCAAAACTACCAGCCGGGGTACTATTCCTACCCTGTCAGCTGGCACCCAAAATTCGTAAATAGAACACTAATCGGTAATAGTTAAGTTGGTATTAAAGAGCTGAGGCTAAATCTGGTGAAAGTAGTCTGTGGTAACCTGAATAATATGAAACAGGTCCTCAGCCTTTTGACATCATGTCCATCAAATAGAAAGTGTGTGTGCGTGCGTGAGCTTGTTAACCTTATTATCCTACTAACGCTATTATTTATGCACACAATATTATCAATGCATACACAATATCTTCAAATCTATTAAAGAGTTCTTCTCAGTTATATAGTTTTCTACGCCTTTAATTCGTATCTCTCCACCCATACCTTTTACTCAGTATGTATCTCTTTTAAACTTTTCATTATATATACCGGTATATATATATACAGTATATATTGTTACGTATCTTGATCCTCAAGTGGTTAACTTGATGAATCTAGATAGCACAGAGATATATATTAAGGTATCAGTCAGCTGAAGGCAAAACAAAAGTAAAATCTAATAAAATTATGTTCTGTTGTTGCTTCCTTTCCTTTTGGATCTTAGGACTTAGGACTTAGTATCCTTTATTGACTGATACTCTTTAATTATGAAAAATACTGAAACTAATTAAAGTCATGTAGTATTTATAAAGAATTATTATTTAACCGAAGCTTAGTAGGCTATGGTTATGAACCGAATAAGTTATAGCTAAAGAAGGACTATTAATTTTATAAAAAGTCTTGAAAGATAAATATTAAAGTAAGAATATTTCTGTCTCTTACCCTTTTTGAAATGAATAGATAGTTTTCTTATATGTCTTTTATTTATATTTAATGTAATTATTCTTGGTTCTTGTCTTACGTTAATAGTATTATATTATTATTATCATCAGGATTAATATCAAAGTCACATAAAAAGTTAGATATATATTTAATAATTAGTTAAATGTATTTCTTAACCACGTAACATTGAGGTTTGATTATGAGTAAATAAAGTTACAGGATCGCTTCATAGATTCGATTCAGGTCTCACTCAAATAATATGAAAAACAAAATATAATATTTTGAAGCAAAAGAATTTTCTTCAGCTTAGGAAATCACTAGAAGTAATATTATCACAGCCATGTTAGTCTAAGGCGATATTACTAATACGAGACAATAGCATCACCGTACTAAGCACCGTTAAGCAATGTAAGCTTAATTAAAAGAAAATGAAAGAACTCGTAAGTATTAATCTAAAACAATAGTATCACTTTCATCATAACCCAATTACTTAAAGAGTTGCTTTAGTCCACAAGTTAGGCAACTAAAATAGTTAAGTACATAATAGGAGCGTTCACGTTAATTCCCAATCACATATCTCACTAACCAACATAACGTAAGTGTTTACACCGAACACACTTAACACACATTTATATAATCTGACTGACAGTCACAATCCCATTATAATACTTCACCCCGTCTTCCTCCAGCTGCAAGTTCACCTTCCCCAACTCCAAATGAGACTGATTTGAATGCCCACAACTCGGGTCTTATATACCAAACAATGATGGTGTAGGAACGAATCAGGAGGCGGGGGGTGATGCCTGCTCCAATCATAGCTCCTCGAGTCGCATAACAGGTGCCTGGTCCACTCACAGCTCCTGGCGTCGATCATACGTCATAGCATCGGTCATCGAGGTAGTTTGCAGGGTCCCCTATGACGCACGCAGGTGTGAAGGCTTGTTTGCAGGTATGCGGGCGAGCTGGTTCCACTCGCTCGTTCGCTCGCTAGTCTGCTTCACCGTTTGGGTAGTTTGGCTCCTTCAACTCTAATTCTAACTCTTAAATTAACATACAGGGCTCCGTATGTCAGACCTCCCCCCTAGAAAAGAGTTTAAGGAGTATAGTACATAATATTAAACATAATACCTAAATAGATTCACCACCAGATTGGCAACAGCAAGATTATAATGAGGATATAATAAGGATATCACCCAAAGTAGGCAACGTCTCCAGGTACCACATCAGAACATAGCCGGAACGTAGCTGGAGCGTTATTCGAACTGCAAGGCATTATCTCACAGCTGAAGGCTTAAAAGCGCACTACAAAAGCATGATATTTACCTCGCTACAAGGGAGAGCTAATTGCCAAAATCCTCTCATTAAGTTAAACTTACTGCGTTATGAGGCCAACCTGGTAAATGCAATCTTTGATCCGTGGCAGTGGGTAGGTATCGTTCTTTGTGACAGCATTGACTTGCCTATAGTCCCTACAAAACCTATGGCTCCCGTCTGGCTTTGGCACAAGTATGACTGGACTACTCCACTGGCTTAAGGCCCTAGTGATCAGTTCATTAGATAACATAAAGTCAAGCTCGACCTGCAGTATACTCCTGCGTTGTGGCGAGAAACGGTAGGGGGATAGTTTAATGGGAGTTGCATCCCCTACGTCGATGTCGTGCACGGCCGAAGAAGTGAGCCCTGGAGTATCACGGAACACACTGGGAGACTGAGATAAAACAGAGATTAGTTGGTTCGCTTGATCAGAGGGAAGATGACATAGTTTAGATGGTAATTCCCTCAAAGCCACTGAATTATACTGAAAGTTGGATAGGCTACATGACAAGTCAAAGTCTGCATGGATACCTTCAGGCTCTGGAAGAGTCTGTTGCGGGTCAGTAAAAGAACTGAAGACTTCGTCCGCACCAGGCTGTTCACAGGTCCTGACATTCACTGCCACAGTGGGAGAATCTGGAGGAGAGGAATCAGGGGACCTATGGTAGGGCTTCAACATATTTATATGGAATACTTGCGTGGGCTTTCTCCTGTCTGGGGTAGTTACTAGATAATCGGTAACGCTCACCCTCCGAATGATCTTATATGGGCCCCTGAACTTGGCAGATAAAGGTTGGCCAAAAAGGGGGAGCAGGACCAAAACCTCATCACCGGGCTTAAACTCCCTCTCACGGGCTTTTCTGTCCTACCATTTCTTCATGGAGCTTTTAGCCACTGTCAAGTTTTGAGCGGCAAACTCACATGAGGATCTCAGCCGGGTTTTGAAATCTGAAACATACTTGAGGAGGTTTTGGTTCCCCTCCTGGCCAACTAGGCTATCCTGCAATAGTTGCAAAGGACCTCTTACCTGGTGACCGAAAACTAGCTCATTAGGGGAAAAACCCAGGGATTCAGTTGGAACCTCACGAGTAGCAAATAAAAGAAAAGGTACCCCCTTATCCCACTCAACTCCGGTCTCTGTACAATACTTTCGTAACATTCCCTTTAATGTCTGATGATATCGTTCGAGAACCCCTTGACTCTCTGGGTGGTAGGTGCTAGACTTAACATGCTCGATACCCAACTCCTTCAGGGACTTCTGGAAAATGTTAGAGGTGAAATTAGTTCCTTGATCACTTTGCACCTCATGGGGGAAACCCATTCTGGTGAAGAATTTGAGCAGTTCCTTGATGACAGTTGGAGCAGAGGTAGTCCTTAAGGGTATAGCCTCTGGGTAGCGAGTTGCCATGTCCATGATAGTTAATAAATAAATGTTAGCTTGGGAAGTCTTAGGCAATGGGCCTACAATGTCCACTACCACCCGAGTAAAAGGATTCTCGAAAACGGGCAAGGGCACCAGAGGATGTACAGGCACCTTCTGATTGGGTTTTCCTGTCATCTGGCAAGTGTGACACACTCTACAACACTCCACTACATCTGCACGCATTCCTGGCCAGTAAAAGTGGGCTCTGATTCTGTCTAGAGTTTTTCTCACACCTAGGTGTCCTGCCAATGGTATACAATGTGCCATTTCCATGATATCTCTACGACAAGGTTTGGGGACTACTACTTGATGGATGTCCCAAGCCCCGTCATCGATTGGTCTGTGTGGCGGTCTCCATCTTCGCCACAATACTCCTCCTTTGAGGTAGAAACATTCACCACCCTCCTTCTCACATTCCTCTTCACTCACGGACCTGGCAGCTAACTCCTTGCATTCACTATCATCTCTCTGTAGCTCTACCAGGCCACTAGGACAATTTGGAGGGGTTTCATGGTCATCGTTAGGGTCAAGATGAGCCATAAAGGTGTCAGATAAATCCACCTCAGTCACATCAGGCACAGTTGGAGCATCATTCACACTCTCATCATCCCTTTCATCAACTCTTACATTCGGTACATTTCTGTCTGAGGGAACTGCTACTTGAGACATTGAACGTGTGACAGCACACACAGGGAAAACTGTTGGCATCTCCTTTTCGAGCTCACCGGTTAGTGGCTCGTTAACAGGGGAAAGTGACAAAATGGGGTCTGGTCGGACCTTCTCACCTGCTACATCATTCCCCAAAAGGAGTGTTACCCCAGGCACAGGGATATCTTGGGACCTACACAAAGCTATGGTGGCCTCATCCTGTAGTAACTCACATTCAATTTCGCCTTTTACCAAGTGTGCATAAAATTGGCCTCCAGCACCTCTCATTACAACTGGTTCGCCAGGTGGGCACTCAGTGTAAGGATTCACCATGAGGGTGCTAGTAGAACCTGTGTCTCTCAGAATTTTTACCTCATGCATGCAACCATTTAATCTGACGTTGCCAGATGAAATAAAGGGACGGTAACTGTCCTGCACTGATGGTGAAATTATTATTGGCTTAACCCTAGTACACATGCTACTACACCCCTGTCTAGATGATGTACGTTAGCTGCTAGGTACTCCTTCTGTCGGGAGTCCTGCATTAAAGGAACTTTTGGTGCTAGGTACTCCTGTCGGGAGTCCTGCATTAAAGGAATTTTTGGTGCTAGGTACTCCTTCTGTCGGGAGTCCTGCATTAAAGGCACACATGGAATTTGAGATACGGCGGCAACTGTCTGCCCCGATCTCTCGGTTTTTTCCTTGGCCCAGCACTGATAAGCTAGGTGGCCTCTCATGCCACAAAAAGTACATACTTTACGGGATACGGGAACGTTTCCTCTTTGAGCATTACTATTAGTTTGGGGCCCACCTCTGTTACCATTGCCCTGAGTCGCATTTTTAGTTGGGGGAACAATTCTATTTTGGCTAGCTGGGGAAGACGTTATAGGCTTGTGACTGGGTCTGTCAGATTTGTGATTGGGATATATATATATATATATTCTGACATACGGAGCCCTGTATGTTAATTTAAGAGTTAGAATTAGAGTTGAAAGAGTGTTAAACTTCCCAAGCGGCGAAGCAAACTAGCGAGTGGGAAACCAGCTCGTCCGCATACCAGCAAACAAGCTTCACACCTGCGTGCGTCATAGGAAACCCTGCAAACTACTTCGATGACCCGACGCTATGACGTATGTTCGACGCCAGGAGCTGTGATTGGACCAGGCACCTGTTATGCAACTCGAGGAGCTATGATGGAGCGCGCACCATCACTCCCCTCCGGATTCGTTCCTACACCATCATTGTTTAGTATATAAGACCCGAGTTGTGGGCATTCAAATCAGTCTCATTTGGAGTTGGGGAAGGTGAACTTGCAGCTGGAGGATGACGGGGTGAAGTATTATAATGGGATTGTGACTGTCAGTCAGATTATATAAGTGTGTGTTAAGTGTGTTCGGTGTAAACACTTACGTTATGTTGGTTAGTGAGATATGGGATTGGGAATTAACGTTAACGTTACTATTATGTGCTTAACTATTTGATTGCGAATTAACGTTAACGCTACTAATTATGTACTTAACTATTTTAGTTGACTAACTTGTGGACTAAAGCAACTCTTTAAGTAATTGGGTTATGATGAAAGTAATACTATTGTTTTATATTAATACTTACGAGTTCTTTCATTTTCTTTTAATTAAGCTTACATTGCTTAACGGTGCTTAGTACGGTGATGCTATTGTCTCATATTAGTAATATCGCCTTAGACTAACATGGCTGTGTTAATATTACTTCTAGTGATTTCCTAAGCTGAAGACAATTCTTTTAGCTTCAAAATATTATTTTTGCTTTTCATTTTATTTGAGTGAGACCTGAATCGAATCTATGAAGCGATCCTGTAACTTAATTTACTCATAATCAAACCTCAATGTTACGTGGTTAAGAAATACATTTAACTAATTATTAAATATATATCTAACTTTTTATGTGACTTTGATATAAATCCTGATGATAATAATAATATAATACTGTTAACGTAAGACAAGAACCAAGAATAATTACATTAAATATAAATAAAAGGACATATAAGAAAAGTATCTATTCATTTCAAAAAGGGTAAGAGACAGAAATATTCTTACTTTAATATTTATCTTTCAAGACTTTTTATAGAATTAATAGTCCTTCTTTAGATATAACTTCTTCGGTTCATAACCATAGCCTACTAAGCTTCGGTTAAATAATAATTCTTTATAAATACTACATGACTTTAATTAGTTTCAGTATTTTTTATAATTAAAGAGTATCAGCCAATAAAGGATACTAAGTCCTAAGATCCAAAAGGAAAGGAAGCAACAACAGGAAATAATTTTATTAGATTTTACTTTTGTTTTGCCTTCAGCTGACTGATACCTTAATATATATCTCTGTGCTATCTAGATTCATCAAGTTAACCACTTGAGGATCAAGGTACGTAACAGAAGAGTGGCGACCTCGCCAGGATTCGTTTCATACAGTTTCACTCAGTTTCATTAACGTTTCACTACTTAAAATTCAAATATTAATCATGCCTCATCTAATTAATGACTAAGATGCTCGAGTTTTCATAGAATCAGAACCCACAGCCCCTGATATTGACTGTCTGTCAAAATCTGAACTGAAAGTGCTTGCCTCACATCTCCAATTAACTGTCTCAAACATGTCTAAAGTAGAGGTGGCTCAGACCATAAAAACCCACCTGTTCCCTGTAGAAGGCGGGGAGGGTGACGGAGCAGTTGGTGGGATCCCGAGTAAACCTAGCCAACTTGATATACAATTGCCACCTGGTTTGACCGGTGATCAAATATTCGAACTAGAACAAGCCAAACTAAAAATAGAACTAGCCAGAATAAATACCGAAGAAGCCAGCATAAAAGCCAAAGCAACGACCGAACAATGTGAATATCAATATCGTATAGCTCAACTAAATGTCAATACAAATGCTCCCGTAATTGCTCCCCCTCTGGGATTGACTATGACTAGTGTCATTCCACCTTTCACTGAGGATAATGTGCAGGATTTCTTTGTTTTGTTTGAGGAAGTTGCTGGAGGTATGAAGTGGACAAGAGATCAATGGCCTTTTATGTTACAAACTGTTTTGACAGGGGAGGCTCGAGCCACGTATTTGTCAGAAGTAGCAGAGGTTAGGCAGGATTATGACAATCTCAAAGAAGCTATCCTAAAAACCTATCAATTGCAGCCTGAGGCTTACAGGCAATCTTTCCGTAAAACCAGAAGAAAGTAGAAGAAACCCATAAGGTATTTGCCAGGACCATGACTAAAACTTTCAATCGTTGGGTCAAGAGTAAGAAAGTCACAAGCTACAACGATCTGAAGGAGTTGGTCCTGTTAGAAAATTTCCTATGGAAAATTGATTCTTCTGTATCCTATCATTTAAAGGGCAAAAAGGTAGATTGTCTTGCCGACGCTGCTGACATGGCTGACACATACGTGCTCAACAACAAATTTCGTGGAAAGAAGCCCTACGATAATTCTAGTTCTAATTTTAAGTATCCCAATCACAAATCTGACAGACCCAGTCACAAGCCTATAACGTCTTCCCCAGCTAGCCAAAATAGAATTGTTCCCCCAACTAAAAATGCGACTCAGGGCAATGGTAACAGAGGTGGGCCCCAAAGTAATAGTAATGCTCAAAGAGGGAACGTTCCCGTATCCCCTAAAGTATGTACTTTTTGTGGCATGAGAGGCCACCTAGCTTATCAGTGCTGGGCCAAGGAGAAAACAGCGAGATCGGGGCAGACAGTTGCCGCCGTATCTCAAATTCCATATGTGCCTGTAATGCAGGACTCCCGACAGAAGGAGTACCTAGCACCAAATGTTCCTTTAATGCAGGATCCCGACAGAAGGAGTACCTAGCACCAAAAGTTCCTTTAATGCAGGACTCCCGACAGAAGGAGTACCTAGCACCAAAAGTTCCTTTAATACAGGACTCCCGACAGAAGGAGTACCTAGCAGCTAACGTAAATCATCTAGACAGGGGTGTAGTAGCATGTGTGGTGCAACCCACTAGGCTTAAGCCAATAATAATTTCACCATCAGTGCAGGACAGTTACCGTCCCTTTATTTCATCTGGCAACGTGAGATTAAATGGTTGTATGCATGAGGTAAAAATTCTGAGAGACACAGGTTCTACTAGCACCCTCATGGTGAATCCTTACACTGAGTGCCCACCTGGCGAACCAGTTGTAATGAGAGGTGCTGGAGGCCAATTTTATGCACACTTGGTAAAAGGCGAAATTGAATGTGAGTTACTACAGGGTGAGGCCACCATAGCTTTGTGTAGGTCCCAAGATATCCCTGTGCCTGGGGTAACACTCCTTTTGGGGAATGATGTAGCAGGTGAGAAGGTCTGACCAGACCCCATTTTGTCACTTTCCCCTGTTAACGAGCCACTAACCGGTGAGCTCGACAAGGAGATGCCAACAGTTTTCCCTGTGTGTGCTGTCACACGTTCAATGTCTCAAGTAGCAGTTCCCTCAGACCGAAATGTACCGAATGTAAGAGTTGATGAAAGGGATGATGAGAGTGTGAATGACGCTCCAACTGTGCCTGATGATGTGACTGAGGTGGATTTACCTGACACCTTTATGGCTCATCTTGACCCTAACGATGACCATGAAACCCCTCCAAATTGTCCTAGTGGCCTGGTAGAGCTACAGAGAGATGATAGTGAATGCAAGGAGTTAGCTGCCAGGTCCATGAGTGAAGAGGAATGTGAGAAGGAGGGTGGTGAATGTTTCTACCTCAAAGGAGGAGTATTGTGGCGTATATGGAGACCGCCACACAGACCAATCGATGACGGGGCTTGGGACGTCCATCAAGTAGTAGTCCCCAAACCTTGTCGTAGAGATATCATGGAAATGGCACATTGTATACCATTGGCAGGACACCTAGGTGTGAGAAAAACTCTAGACAGAATCAGAGCCCACTTTTACTGGCCAGGAATGCGTGCAGATGTAGTGGAGTTTTGTAGAGTGTGTCACACTTGCCAGATGACAGGAAAACTCAATCAGAAGGTGCCTGTACATCCTCTGGTGCCCTTGCCCGTTTTCGAGAATCCTTTTACTCGGGTGGTAGTGGACATTGTAGGCCCATTGCCTAAGACTTCCCAAGGTAACATTTATTTATTAACTATCATGGACATGGCAACTCGCTACCCAGAGGCTATACCCTTAAGGACTACCTCTGCTCCAACTGTCATCAAGGAACTGTAGACCAGTCAAAGTAGGGCTGGACTTAGAACAAATTGCAATAGAAGGTTTTTTGGCTTTAACTTGTTTATTAGGTCCCTCTGATGAACATATAAAAAGTCTCCAACTTTTGGACACCTGGAAAGTGGTTAATTTACAGCCAAAAAACCTTACAGCCAAAAAACCTTCTATTGCAATTTGTTCTAGGTCAAGCCCTACCTTTACTGCACATTATTGTCTATTACATTTTGCCTAGGCCTATACTAATCCCATCATATTGTTTCTTGTTTCAACAGATTGGTGCGACATCTACCGAAGCCATGGAAGAAGAGGTGGTGCATAATCCCTGCGGCATTTGCTCAAACACGTTAGACGAAGGAGAAACAGTCAAGCTGAGGGCGAAGGGAGCAGATACTATCAACAAGGCCAGTACTGAACGTGGAACGCCATCAATTACCGTGTCCGAGGGCCAAACGGTGCACATTGATTGCCGAAAGAAGCATGTCAATACGAAGCCAAATAGAATTCCTGGGAAGCAGAAGAAACGTCCTGAAAAACCTGCTCTTCGTTCTCAGACACCAGACTTTTGTTTTACAGAGAACTGCTTTTTTTGTGGTACAAAAATCTATTTGGACACAAAGCATGATTCAGAAGAAGTGTATCCAGTACGCACCTTCAACTTTCAAAGGACAATACTTTCTGCATGTGATGCCAGGGCTGATGAGTGGGCTGACACTGTTAGAGGCCGAATTAACTTTGCACGCGATCTTCCAGCAGTTGACGCAATATATCACAAGCAGTGCAGCTCAAATTTCCAGACACATAGGCAGATCCCCTCCAAATATCGTGATTCCGCAGACAGTGAACCTCCTCGCAAGGGTCGCAAAGTAGATGCCTCACGAGAGGAAGCATTTATACTCGCAATCGAGGACCTAGTCAGTGGCAATGATGATGAACAGACTACAGTGGTTGATCTCGTTGATAGAATGTCCCAGTTGTGCCCTGATGTTGAAGCGTATAGTGTAAAATACATGAAACAGAAACTTATTTCATATTTTGGGGATGAACTGGTTATTAGTAACGTGCATGGACGCAGCGATGTTGTAACTGTCAAAGAAAGTGCTGCAAAGATTTTGCAACAATTCAAAGACTCACCACAGACTGATGATGAGGAAGCAGAACAAAGAAAGATAGTCAGGGCTGCGGCACGGTTGATCAAAGCAGATATAAAGAACATTGATACTTGTAGAGATTTCTATCCAGATCCTTCTGAACTCCGGTCGCTGGAAAAGAATGTGGCGTACGTTCCGCAGTCCCTTCGTATATTGCTGCAAGAGACGTTCAGTGGCAAGTCATGTGATCTTGAAGTTGCATCAATTGGACAAAGTATCGTGCAACTTACCAGACCAAGGGCCATTGTAGCACCCATTCAGTATGGATTGGCGGTTCAAATGCACCAGCACTTTGGTTCCCGCTTTCTTGTGGACAGTTTACACAGCCACGGCTTCTGTCTGCCTTACGCAGAAGTTTTGAGGTTTTCGAAGTGTGCTGCCAATTTCAGGGGCACCAACATATCCACTGCAGGCAGGTTTGGACAGTTCGTTGCAGACAATGTTGATCACAACTTGCGTACGCTTGATGGGCGAGGAACATACCATGGTATGGGTATAATTGTTGCTGTCACCCCTGAAGTAAGAGACACAACATCAATACCAAGATTGCAGTCACCTGAAAAAAACTTCACGGCAGCTCAAATTGAAATCAAATACTACCGCAGTGTTCGCAAGAAGGGTGGGCCTCTCGAATTTAGAAAGCTTGACCCCATTTCAGCATCTGACAAGCTTGAAAATCTGGACATACTGTGGAAAACGTCATGGTTGCTTCGACCAAAACGACCAGGCTGGTCCGGCTTAATGCAGAGTGTGTGCCACGGACCACACCCAGGGAAATCATCCGTCCATTTCTTGCCCATGATTGACATGGACCCTACGGACATGAGTTGTATTTACTCAACACTTCACTTCGTTGCTGCGGAAAGCCATCGCCAGGGAACGACGCCAATGCTGACATTCGACCAACCGCTTTATTGGAAAGCGAAGACGATCATTGTTCATGAGAAGGAAGGAAGCGAACTGAAACCCATTGTTTTGAACCTTGGTGGCTTTCACTCTGTGATGAGCTTGTTGGAATGCATGGGCCATGTTATGGAAGCATCTGGGCTTAAGGAGGTTTTGGAACTTATATACGCTGAAAATGCTGTGACCCAAATGCTGAGTGGGAAAGCCTATGCACGAGCAATCAGAGGCCACTTCTTGGTTGACACAGCCTTGAGTTCGATTGTGTTAGGCAGGGCATACGGTGTCAACCTCTCAATGGTAGATGAGGAAAGTGATGCATGCAAGGACTTCCAGGAGGCTGCAGATCTTTTGGATAAGCTGTTGCGTGAAGACGTTTCACCGGATGAAGTCTGCAGTAAAGACGTTTTCAACAGAATTTCTGAAAAACTTAAAGCTGAGAAGAGCTCCTTAGCAGAGCATAAGATGGGAAAGCTATGGATTCAATACATGGACATGATTGACCTGCTGCGTCGCTTCCTGAGGGCACTGAGAATGGGCGATTTCCTACTGTACCTCGGAACACTCCAGGAGATGTTGCCGTACTTTGCAGCGTGTGGTCATAACAATTATGCCAAGTCAGCCCATGTGTACATTCAAGACATGATTGAACTTTAGCAGCTCAACCCAGACATGTTCTGTCAATTGAACTCCGGTCTATTTGTGATCCGCCGAAGTGATCGGCTGTGGGCAGGACTGCCAAGCGACTTGGTTATAGAGCAGGTTTTGATGCGCTCTTTGAAAACGAATGGTAGATTGACACGTGGTAGGGGCATGGAGGAAACGCAACGCCTGCGCTGGTTACTTGCTATGCCAGCCTGCGCTGAGGTGAGTGAAGTTATGCAAGAACTGACAGGGAAGCATTTCCACACCTCTGAGCAGCACAAAGAAATGACTGAAGCAAGGCGTGAACGAGATAGGAAGGACACAGAGAAGGTTCTCGCATTCTTCAAGGATTATGATCCATTTCAAGAATCAAATGAACTCAGGAATATTGCCAACGGTGTGACAGGACCAGCCTCGGCCAATCCTCATTTACTGTATGAGGTTGGTATGAACATTGTGCAGAAGATGGAAGGTAGCAATGCTTTTGACTTTTCATTTAGGAAGAAAGATCAAGTTGAGTCGTTGGGTGCAAAGGTTACAATCAGTGCTGAAAAAGTACCAATCGACCCACAGCTCCTTTTCCAGAGGCTCCTCATCTTTGCTAATAACAGGGACTTAGGTGTTGAAGAGGTCTTTGCGTATGAGTTGTCTAGCTACCCTACTGCTCTGTTCGATAAGTGGGGGAGGCTCAGGGAAGCCAATAAACCACAGCTAGGAGATGAGATAGCTGCTGTTGTTCCCAAGTCGTCATTGGAATCATTTGAGGAAGAAAGGACTGTGACCCATGTTCTGGATGGTGGTTCCTTATTGCAAAGGATTCCATGGAAGAAGGGTGACACATTTGAGGACATTGCAAGCATGTACATGAAGCATGTTTCCAAAAACTTTCTCAACCCGGTGGTTGTATTCGACGGTTATAAATCAGGACCTACTACCAAGGACATGACACACAATCGACGATCAAGAGGAGTCTTTGGTCAAAAGGTGATGTTCACTCCAACCATGCCCCTTCGGTCAAAAAAGGAAAACTTCTTGTCAAACTCGGACAATAAGCAAAACTTCATTGACTTATTGTGTGAAACATTCAAGGCAAATGGAATTGACTGTGTCAATGCGCCAGCAGATGCAGATGTCATGATTGCGAAGAAGGGAATTGAGCATGCAAGGGAAACCGTGACATATGTGATAGGGGAGGACACAGACTTGTTGGTGCTGTTGTGTCATTATGCGGAACGAGGGATGAAGGATTTGTACTTCAAGTCGAGCAAGGAAGGTGGGAAATGTTGGCATATTAACTCAGTAGCAGAAGCTCTCGGTGAAAGCATCTGTCGTGTCCTGCCAGTTGTCCATGCACTCTGTGGATGTGACACAACCTCACGACTGTATGGTATTGGTAAAGGGGCTGCCTTGAGGAAAGTGAGGGAAGACAACGGTTTCTTGAAATGTATAGAAGCATTCTGTTGCCAAAGTGGAAGTAAAGACGCGATATCATCAGCTGGTGAAAAGACCTTGGTTTATTTGTACGGGGGAAAAGGAAATGACACCCTTGACGGACTGCGAAAGACAAAGTTTTGCAACAAGGTGGCAAAAAGTTCAACTACCGTTGAAGTTCACAGCCTTCGCCCAACAACCGATGCAGCCAAATACCACTCGTTCCGAGTTTATTGTCAGGTCCAGGAATGGATGGGGAACTGTGTGGACCCCGAGAAATGGGGCTGGTGTCTGCGGAAGGGACAGCTTGAACCGAAGACGATGGATTCGCCAGTGGCTCCTGATTCACTACTGAAATTGGTCAGATGTCAGTGTAAGGGCAACTGTGACACTCAACGCTGTAGTTGCAAACGGAATGAGCTTGAATGTTCCAGTGCATGTGGTCAATGTAAAGGACTCTGTCAAAATAGCAACTTTGATGCAAGCACCGATGATCCAAGTGAATACGAACTCCTATCATGAATTACATAATTGGCTCTGAATGACGTCATACTACGTCATGTTTTTTGTTTTTTTTTTTTATAAAAAAGAGGGACAACAGGTCAAAAAACCCATACAAGCACAAAGTGCCTGTGTCACCCCTTGTGAAAGAGACAGTTCAGCCTGTCTGTAAGGTTTTTCGGCTGTAAATTAACCACTTTCCAGGTGTCCAAAAGTTGGAGACTTTTTATATGTTCATCAGAGGGACCTAATAAACAAGTTAAAGCCAAAAAACGTTGTTTGTAATACATTTATAGGGTCTAGGAGCAACCAGAAAAAAGTTATCTGTAAATTGAAGCTTTGGACGGCGGCCATCTTGAATTTATGCAAATTAACCACTTTCCCAGTGTCCAAAAGTTGGAGACTTTTTATATGTTCATCAAAGGGACCTAATAAACAAGTTAAAGCCAAAAAACCTTCTATTGCAATTTGTTCTAGGTCCAGTTAAATGATTGCTAGATTTACTGGACTACTGCTCAAATTCTTCACCAGAATGGGTTTCCCCCATGAGGTGCAAAGTGATCAAGGAACTAATTTTACCTCTAACATTTTCCAGCAGTCCCTGAAGGAGTTGGGTATCGAGCATGTTAAGTCTAGCACCTACCACCCAGAGAGTCAAGGGGTTCTCGAACGATATCATCAGACATTAAAGGGAATGTTACGTAAGTATTGTACAGAGACCGGAGTTGAGTGGGATAAGGGGGTACCTTTTCTTTTATTTGCTACTCGTGAGGTACCAACTGAATCCCTGGGTTTTTCCCCTAATGAGCTAGTTTTCGGTCACCTGGTAAGAGGTCCTTTGCAACTTTTGCAGGATAGCCTAGTTGGCCAGGAGGGGAACCAAAACCTCCTCAAGTATGTTTCAGATTTCAAAACCCGGCTGAGATCCTCATGTGAGTTTGCCGCGCAAAACCTGATGGTGGCTAAAAGCTCCATGAAGTCCTGGTATGACAGAAAAGCCTGTGAGAGGGAGTTTCAGCCCGGGGTTGAGGTTTTGGTCCTGCTCCCCCTTTTTGGCCAACCTTTATCTGCCAAGTTCAGGGGCCCATATCAGATCATTCTGAGGGTGAGCATTACCGATTATCTAGTAACTACCCCAGACAAGAGAAAGCCCACGCAAGTATTCCATATAAATATGTTGAAACCCTACCATAGGTTCCCTGATTCCTCTCCTCCAGATTCTCCCACTGTGGCAGTGAATGTCAGGACCTGTGGACAGCCTGGTGCGGACGAAGTTTTCAGTTCTCTTACTGACCCGCAACAGACTGTTCCAGAGCCTGAAGGTATCCATGCAGACTTTGACTTGTCATGTAGCCTATCCAACTTTCAGTATAATTCAGTAGCTTGGGGGGAATTACCATCTAAACTATGTCATCTTCCCTCTGATCAAGCGAACCAACTAATCTCTGTTTTATCTCAGTCTCCTAGTGTGTTCCGTGATACTCCAGGGCTCGCTTCTTTGGCCTTGTACGACATCGACGTAGGGTATGCAACTCCCATTAAACTATCCCCCTACCGTGTCTCACCACAACGCAGGAGTATACTGCAGGTCGAGCTTGACTTCATTTTTTCAAACCAGCTGATCACAAGGGCCTTAAGCCAGTAGAGTAGTCCGGTCATACTTGTGCCAAAGCCAGACGGGAGCCATAGGTTTTGTAGGGACTATAGGCAAGTTAATGCTGTCACAAAGAACGATACCTACCCACTGCCACGGATCAAAGATTGCATTTACCAGGTTGGCCTCATACCGCAGTAAGTTTAACTTAATGAGAGGATTTTGGCAATTAGCTCTCCCTTGTAGCGAGGTAAATATCATGCTTTAGTAGTGCGCTTTCAAGCCTTCAGCTGTGAGATGCCTTGCAGTTCGAATAACGCTCCAGCTACGTTCCGGCTATGTTCTGATGTGGTACCTGGAGACGTTGCCTACTTTGGGTGATATACTTATTATATCCTCATTATAATCTTGCTGTTGCCAATCTGGTGGTGAATCTATTTATGTATTATGTTTAACACCTTACGAGCGGCCTATGCGGTTTATTTATATGTACCGCCCAGCGGGGTGTTTTTAGCCAAAATAGGGCTGTTTACGTGATCATTTTCATGCCTAAATAAGACCCAGAACGTAAAACTAGTATCTATCCCTGAAAGGGCATAAACAGAGCTTTCGAATGACACCATAATGATCCTTTTATGATGGCTAGTTTTCTTGCAATAACCGTGCAACGCGAGTGCAAAAAGCATGTAATTAGGCACTTTCCCCATACAATTCCGTATATAGCGAGAGAGAGAGAGGGAGGGAGGAGGTGGGATTCGTGTCAGTAGGTTCGCCGCGGTGGTCTGGAGCAGTCATACGCTCGCTACTCTCCTGCCACCACTTGTCTCTCTCTCTCAGCAACATTACGTGCTGAAATTGCCACACGACCTATGTCGAGCGCCGCCACATAGTCCAGCTTTATTTAACTCGACTTATGTTGCTCGCCGCTAATTAAGGGTTAATATTATGTACTATACTCCTTAAACTCTTTTCTAGGGGGGAGGTCTGACATACGGAGCCCTGTATGTTAATTTAAGAGTTAGAATTAGAGTTGAAGGAGTGTCAAACTTCCCAAGCGGCGAAGCAAACTAGCGAGTGGGAAACCAGCTCGTCCGCATACCAGCAAACAAGCCTTCACACCTGCGTGCGTCATAGGGGACCCTGCAAACTACTTCGATGACCCGACGCTATGACTTATGTTCGACGCCAGGAGCTGTGATTGGACCAGGCACCTGTTATGCAACTCAAGGAGCTATGATGGAGCGCGCACCATCACTCGCCTCCTGATTCGTTCCTACACCATCATTGTTTAGTATATAAGACCCGAGTTGTGGGCATTCAAATCAGTCTAATTTGGAGTTGGGGAAGGTGAACTTGCAGCTGGAGGAAGACGGGGTGAAGTATTATAATGGGATTGTGACTGTCAGTCAGATTATATAAGTGTGTGTTAAGTGTGTTCGGTGTAAACACTTACGTTATGTTGGTTAGTGAGATATGTGATTGGGAATTAACGTTAACGTTACTATTATGTGCTTAACTATTTGATTGGGAATTAACGTTAACGCTACTAATTATGTACTTAACTATTTTAGTTGACTAACTTGTGGACTAAAGCAACTCTTTAAGTAATTGGGTTATGATGAAAGTAATACTATTGTTTTATATTAATACTTACGAGTTCTTTCATTTTCTTTTAATTAAGCTTACATTGCTTAACGGTGCTTAGTACGGTGATGCTATTGTCTCATATTAGTAATATCGCCTTAGACTAACATGGCTGTGTTAATATTACTTCTAATGATTTCCTAAGCTGAAGAAAATTCTTTTAGCTTCAAAATATTATTTTTGCTTTTCATTTTATTTGAGTGAGACCTGAATCGAATCTATGAAACGATCCTGTAACTTAATTTACTCATAATCAAACCTCAATGTTACGTGGTTAAGAAATACATTTAACTAATTATTAAATATATATCTAACTTTTTATGTGACTTTGATATAAATCCTGATGATAATAATAATATAATACTGTTAACGTAAGACAAGAACCAAGAATAATTACATTAAATATAAATAAAAGGACATATAAGAAAACTATCTATTAATTTCAAAGAGGGTAAGAGACAGAAATATTCTTACTTTAATATTTATCTTTCAAGACTTTTTATAGAATTAATAGTCCTTCTTTAGATATAACTTCTTCGGTTCATAACCATAGCCTACTAAGCTTCGGTTAAATAATAATTCTTTATAAATACTACATGACTTTAATTAGTTTCAGTATTTTTCATAATTAAAGAGTATCAGCCAATAAAGGATACTAAGTCCTAAGATCCAAAAGGAAAGGAAGCAACAACAGGAAATAATTGTATTAGATTTTACTTTTGTTTTGCCTTCAGCTGACTGATACCTTAATATATATCTCTGTGCTATCTAGATTCATCAAGTTAACCACTTGAGGATCAAGATACGTAACAATATATATATATATATATATATATATATATATATATATATATATATATATATATATATATATATATATATATATGTTCCTTTTCGCAATCACTCTCTCTCTCTCTCTCTCTCTCTCTCTCTCTCTCTCTTTCCTATCTATCTCACAAAAACACTCACTTAACTTCTCCTATTCGTCGAATTCTTCTGCAGTATCCCACCCATTCTCTCACACCACTCCCTCGGTAGTATTCCTCCAGGGTTCTGCATTTTCCGAGTATTAATAGCCCGTTATTCCTACCTGCCCCCCACCATTACCAAGTACTAAAGGTCCAATCTTTTCCTTCACCTCACCACACCCAGCAATATTCTGGAGCTGGTGTCGCCGCCTCCTCGCGTTCTATTCTCAAACCCAATGACCAATACTCTTTCAGCGGGGACAGAATTACTACCTCCCACGGAGTTATAACCATTATCACAGTCAAAAAGGACATCTTTGGTCTCTGAGGCTTTTATCGGTAAGTGTTTACAATTAACGAAATTATGTTTTTCGTAATCATGGTGTAGATCTATATATGTATGACTCGTAAGAATGCATTTAACAACTATGGCTTAGGTTGATGATGTGGACATTAAAACAAATGTGTTTGAGGGTTCTGACGTTATGGAACAGTTAATCTATACTACAAGGGCATGAAGACCATATGCATTTGATGTTGGCTGGTATTCGTTATTAAGGGGAATTATGTTACTGTAGAAGGTAAAGACACATCAAAAATTACATAAAACATCCAAATATTTTTGTTGAAGGGGAACACTTAGACAACAAGAGGAAATACAGTAAGAGGCATACTTTTACCCACCAAGACAAAACATAAACAAAGTAAACATGAGATATAGATTATACAAAGGAAACACATATATAGAAATAAGAGCAGAGAGTAAGCAAACACAGTGGAAGACTGGATGTGGAGTGGACCCGGCAGGTCACACGACGCTACTAAGTAAATACTGGAGAATATTGAGTTACTGTGTCTGGTTCTACTGCTACACTACATTTTTTGTTCTCTCTCTCTCTCTCTCTCTCTCTCTCTCTCTCTCTCTCTCTCTCTCTCTCTCTCTCTCTCTCTCTCTCTCTCTCTCTCTCTCTCTCTCTCTCTCTCTCGTTCGCTCTCTCCCTCTCTCTCTCTCTCTCTCTCTCTCTCTCTCTCTCTCTCTCTCTCTCTCTCTCTCTCTCTCTCTCTCTCTCTCTCTCTTCTCTCTCTCTCTCTCTCTCTCTCTCTCTCTCTCTCTCTCTCTCTCTCTCTCTCTCTCTCTCTCTCTCTCTCTCTCTCTCTCTCTCTCTCTCTCTCTCTCTCTCTCTCTCTCTCTCTCTCTCTCTCTCTCTCTCTCTCTCTCTCTCTCTCAGATACACCCATATACACGCACACACACACACACTATGTATAAAGAAGAGGAACAAGAGGGAGAGTGATTATATTCCCTAATTACTGAAACCACTATTCATTCTACCCCAGGTAACATCATTAACGAGAGACCTGGCATTATACACCTGGGAAGCCAAGTCACACAGGAATTATTACTGTCATTATATCCAGGTAACAATGATCTGGAATCTTCTGAATTCAAGATATATATAAATTCAGCCAACCATTAGTGAAGCTTCAGTATGTTGCCTAAAGCAGTGCAAAACAAAAACAAACTTCGAAATTATATCTTTATAAAGATGCCGCTGGAGAATTGGTGGAATACGTATTCGTGCGCCTCTTCGCTTTAGTAGGCGGGTGTTTTGGACGGTGTGTTATGTTGTCTCCCAGAGGTCCATTGTACAGGTGTAGTCATTAATGTCAGGTGATGACACAACAGGTGTGCGTGTGTGTATAATGAACAATGTATGTGTTGTGTATAAAGTTCTGGGTGCGTGTGTGTGTATTGAGCTGTGTGGGTGTGCCTTTTGGGCTCATTTATCCACAATATCGTAAATGGAGTTGACAATACACTCTCACTAGTCTATGCACCAATATAAAAACATTCTGCAACCTTTGTTCGTGACAGGTTCCTCGCGTCTGGAATCACCAGACATTTGGAATCTTGAAGAAGTTGACAGTCAAGTCAGTTTTTCTTGGTCTTGCCTATCATTGTGTCGGCGAATTCAGCAAGTCTCTCAAAAACACTGAAGTATTGAATTATATTTGTTTATACTGTATGCTCCAACTCTCCTTCAAAACATAGGCTTATAGCTTGATTACTCACAGTGAAGTCAGAAGGTCGTATTACAGATGGCGATTGAAACAATGAAACATCCATATCTTAAGGTTTAGCAACCAGCTCGTTGGTACTCTTCATTAACAGACCTGTGGCGCCTGGCTTTCTGCTCATTTATGGTGCATTATTGACCCTTCAAAACGGTATTACCATTGTCTTGCCGTCACATCTCAGACGACTCTCTCTATTTTTAATTCTTAGAGAGAGGACCAATACTCCAGTGTCCCCTGCATATGACTGTTGCATGGGGATGTGGCTTTGACAACAGACACCCTTTACAACATAGGGAATGGTCAACTGACTCACTTTTATGAACGATACATACAACTTCACACCACCATTCACATTGTGTAGGAGTTACCCCGTCTGACACTTCCCAATAAAATATGTATTTAGTATATATCAAATTGAAAGTACTACATTATTACATAGGCATCTATGCAAAAACAAAAACAAAATATATTTTCTAATGGAATTAATGAGAAACTTAGACAAGTATAATGCAAATCAATTCCATGCACAGTACCTAATTATGTAAGTACTCTAGTCATCATAAACATTTTAAAACATTTAATAAGGAACAGACAGTCAATATACATAATCAATGCACATAATTCCACACTCTATTCGTCACACATGATGGAAAGTTACTCCGAGAAAGTGGCTTACAATGACAAAGGTTCCATAACGCCGGCCGTTGCCCAGACCTCTGTTGGTTACAGGGTCTGTGGTTCCCTATACCTCCAAAACGTCCCATGTCGCTATAATGGCAAATTCAGGCTCTATAATTGGCCCAAGATTGTCCTGCTACTACTAGGAGGGGTGAGGAAGAATGAGAGGAGGGGTTATTGGAGAGAGGTTGGTGGAGGAAGGGGGATGTTGGAGTGGGAGGGAGAGATGTTGGACAGAGGAGGTGGGAGATATTTGAGGGGGGAGTGAAGTACGTTGGTAAGGTAAAGGGAGGGATACATGTTGAATGGGGAAAGGGGTATGGTCGAGGGGTAGACATATTGGAGAGATACAGTAGATGTTTTTTTTTTTTTTTTTTAAGAGACAATGAATGGAGGAAGGAAAAACACAGACAAAACAAAAAGGTCCATGTGCCTAAAGGCATCCTCCATTCATAAAATGTTTGTAACAACTGGATTTAAACATTTGTAGATTGTAAGTTTGTGGAAAGCAATTCGAGGGAAGTGAATTCCAAAGAGTAGTAGCTCTGGGGATAAATGAATTTTGATAAGCAGAAGTTCTGCATTGTGGAGGAGAAAGTGTAAATTCATGGGCGCTCTCAGCTGCCCTAGTTCTACGGGGAAAGATGTGGAGAGGCGGCACAATTGAAGCAAGTTCCTCGGAACAATTGCTGTGAAAATATATGTAGAATAATGCAAGGGATGCAACGTTTCTTCGTATGGATAATGTAGGAAGGTCCTGTGTGATTGCAGGGTTATTGATTAATCTAATAGCTTTATTTTGAATTTTGTCCAACTGCCTCAATGCAACCACTCCACTTCCACCCCACAGAGGTGAACAGTAATCCATCTGAGAACGCACATGACTTTTATATATCACGGCCAACTGCTCGTCAGTGAAGAATTCTCGAACTCTGTACAGGAGTCCCCGTTTTTTAGAGGCATTCTTAGCAATGCCTCTAACATAATGTGTCCAGCTCAAGTTAGTAGTTAATGTTACACCGAGAATGTCTATACTAGGGGAAGTGGGAATATTTACATCATTAAAAAATATATGGGAGTCAGTGAGATTCTGTCGGTTAGAAAATTGAATGTACTTGGTTTTCTGTGCATTAAAGGACACTAGATTATTTTGTCCCCATCCATTAATTCTAGAAAGGTCCTGGTTCAGAGAAATTGCAGTGTTTATTTTTGAATTTATAAGATCGGGTTGGGTGAAAGAATTGGTAAATGTGAAGGAACTGTGGAGTGTTGAGTCATCTGCTAGGAATGTATTGGATTATGAGTGGTAGATATGAGATCATTGATATGAATGAGGAACAGAATTGGGGCGAAAACTGATCCCTGGGGAACACCAGCATTTATTGAGTGAAATTGGGAATAAAGGCCATCTACCATTACACATATTTTTCTGTAATGAAGATAAGAAGAAATTAGTGGAACTAATGATGCAAGGCCGTAGTGTGACATCTTCGACAATAAGGATTGATGCCAGACTCTATCAAATGCCTTTGATATATCCAGTGCTATTGTATGTGTTTCACCATGTTGGTCTGTAGCTTGGTTGATTTGATGCGTAAGAAGGCAAAGCATGTCTGCAGTTGATCGACATTGTCTAAAACCATATTGCCTATCACTGATTAATTTATTATTCTCAAGATGCTTAATTATGTGATTTAATATAATTTCAAAGACTTTACCAAGAGTGGAAGTTATAGCTATTGGTCTGTAGTTTGATGGATCTGAAGAGGCACCTTTTTAGGAACTGGATGGATGTTTGCTTCTTTCCAGGGTACTGGGAAGCATGAGGTATGAGTACACAGACGGAAATTTTTTGCCAATACAGGAGCGAGCACCAAGGAGCAATTCTTAAGTACTATTGGAGGAATTTCATCTGGACCAGGAACCTTATCTACTGAGAGATTCTGCAAAATAGTTTTGACATGTCTGGTGTGGATCTTAAGTGAGGGAATTTCAGGCGAATTAAAATTAAGTACAGGGACATCTTGATTTATTTCATCTAAGGTTGAGTTGGTGGAGAAAATATCCGCAAGAAGGTTAGCTTTACCTCGTGGGTCACTTACAAGATTGCCAGTCGGAGATTTTAATGGTGGAATGGATGAAGCAGTAGTGAAGTTGGATTTAAATGAGTTAAGAGTAGACCAAAATATTTTGTTATCATTTGGAAGTTTATTTGCCTGCTTGTGGAGAAAGATTGATTTAGTTAGGTTTATTACAGTTTTGGCATGATTTCTGATGTTTCTAAAGTAATTAAAGGCTTCATGTGTTTTTGATCTTGTGTATGCATTGTAGGCTATTGCTTTTTGTTCAGTTACTCTAGCACAATTATGGTCAAACCATTTAGGTGAATTAGATCTTTTACTGTACTTTTGATGAGGAATAAGTTTCCATTCCAATTTTTACAAAATCTTGTATGTGGCTCAAGGTGGAGTGTGCATCATTAGAAAAGAAAGAGGTCCAGGGAATATCAATAAAGAAACCTTGAAGACCCTCCCAGTCTGCCCTATCGTAATGCCATTTAGTCACCAAAACAGGTTCAGAGTGGGAAGGTGTGGTAGCTGTGTAAGTAAAGATGTTGGATGAGAGGATGTGTGGTGGGAGTGGTCGTAAGGAGGAATGGAAGAAGGGGCAGGAAGAAGGGGTCAGATAATTACGACTTGGAGATAGGCTAATGGTGAAGATAAACTGTGGAAAATTGTATGTTATAAAAAAATTCCGGTGTACGGAGCTGAGTAGCACACTAACCACAGGCTTCAAAGGGTAAACACAAGAAAAATACATAAAACAGACAACGTGCACGCGTATCTTAACGCATTAACTCCCCCCCCCCCCCTAAAACACACACACACACACACACACACACACACACACACACACACACACACACACACACACACACACACACACACACACACACACACACACACACACACACACACACACACACACACAGATCTTCTGAATGTCTGAGCTCGGTAAGAAGCATAACAAATAACCAGATCTACATACATAAACACCAGTCAGGCAAATCCTTTATTCGCAGTCGAGCAGGTAAGCAACCAAGCAATTAATGTAGAACACAAGTAGACAATCAAGGAAGCAATGCAGCCAGTTTGGAGGCAAGTAGTGACACAAGGAGGTGATCAAGGAGACGCGCAAGCAAGCGATGTAGAAAATATGTAAGCAAGTAATGACACATGGAGCCGAACAAGGAGACACACAGCCAAGCAATGAAGAACATATATAAACAAGTAATGAAACAAGGAGCTGATCAAAAAGACACACAAGCAAGCAATGACTGAGATTTATAGGCAACCAATGAAACAAGGAGAACAGGCATTCAAACAATGAAGCAAATGCAGACAAGTAAGAAGCAAGGGGACACGGGAGCAAAAAGGCGCTCAAAGACAAGCACACGCAATCAAACTAATAAGGAAGCAAGTAACCAAGGGGGTAAGGAACATAATAAAGAGGCAGGCCAACAACAATATAAACAAACAAAACAAACACTGATATGGCAAAAACAAACTCAGATACAGACAAATTGGAAACACACGTAGGGTATGTTCAAATGTAACGGACACTGTGGAATCATAAACTGGTAATGGTTATTATAAATTATCCTGTGTTCAGACCAGTTTACGTCAATTAATTAAACAATAGCTCTGCGGATTATTGTTAGTACGTAAGACGTACACCATACTGTATTTACAGTGCAGACAGTCTCTCACACAAACATCAAATACATTAACAGACATACACAATTAATGAGCTAAAACACATTAACATACAGCTCGCACGAGCAGACACCCAAGCACACCTACAATAAACACAACAATAAAATATGTACATTCACACGCCGAACTATGATCCGGGTCATGACTGTTATGTACTCCAATTTATCCAATTATTATTACACGACTTATATATGTACTGGGGTACAAATATGATAATCTAATAATCTAATAACTCTAGTATCACAGCTTATATTATTAATGTTGTATTTTCCTTGTATCAAATACAATGGATGCAGTCCGAAGGGCAACAGGATGTATACAGTTGACCCCGCAGGTCATGGAATCCACACATGTCAGGGCTGATGTCATCAAACCAAGTCACACAACATCACGTGTCACGACGCCTGTAATATTGGCATGGAGACAGTGAGTGGAAAGTTTTACCTCGATCGGGTCACATTGGGAGACCCCACCCTAATACGTCATTATGGACACGTACTAGGATTGGCTGTGATGTACACGTAGAATGGTAATGAGTGGTTTTACGTTATAAAGAGGGGCGTATTCTGAAATTATATAAGGAGGATTTCTAGAGCTGGAAGGCAGAACAGACGGGAATCCCAGCTCGTTCATCGAGAGGTCAGAGATCAGCTCTGTGTGTGATAACCAGACTATATAACATACTTGAATTAATCTTACTATTACGAATTCTTATACACTCAATATACTAGTGTATTTCTGAATAAGTCTTAGACATCTTTCATTAAACTATTATGAATTATTCTCAAGCTTCACTTACTTGATCCTAATATTATTTTGAGTTATCTAATTAATCCCAGGGTAAGCCTGTGATGGTGGCAGTATTTACATGTAAATTTTTAGTCACCATATTTTTGTTTTGTATGGTTCCTCAGATGGGTGTCGTAGGAAGAATTGTGGGGCGCGTCTTGGTATTCTGGATACTGGGATGGTTGACTGGACAGCTACGCACTGTCGCCGCTAGCGCAGGCAATCCTACCAATCTCACTATAGTCCAGTAAATCTAGCAATCATTTAACTGGACCTAGAACAAATTGCAATAGAAGGTTTTTTGGCTTTAACTTGTTTATTAGGTCCCTCTGATGAACATATAAAAAGTCTCCAACTTTTGGACACTGGGAAAGTGGTTAATTTGCATAAATTCAAGATGGCCGCCGTCCAAAGCTTCAATTTACAGATAACTTTTTTCTGGTTGCTCCTAGACCCTATAAATGTATTACAAACAACGTTTTTTGGCTTTAACTTGTTTATTAGGTCCCTCTGATGAACATATAAAAAGTCTCCAACTTTTGGACACCTGGAAAGTGGTTAATTTACAGCCGAAAAACCTTACAGACAGGCTGAACTGTCTCTTTCACAAGGGGTGACACAGGCACTTTGTGCTTGTATGGGTTTTTTGACCTGTTGTCCCTCTTTTTTATAAAAAAAAAAAAAAAAAAAACATGACGTAGTATGACGTCATTCAGAGCCAATTATGTAATTCATGATAGGAGTTCGTATTCACTTGGATCATCGGTGCTTGCATCAAAGTTGCTATTTTGACAGAGTCCTTTACATTGACCACATGCACTGGAACATTCAAACTCATTCCGTTTGCAACTACAGCGTTGAGTGTCACAGTTGCCCTTACACTGACATCTGACCAATTTCAGTAGTGAATCAGGAGCCACTGGCGAATCCATCGTCTTCGGTTCAAGCTGTCCCTTCCGCAGACACCAGCCCCATTTCTCGGGGTCCACACAGTTCCCCATCCATTCCTGGACCTGACAATAAACTCGGAACGAGTGGTATTTGGCTGCATCGGTTGTTGGGGGAAGGCTGTGAACTTCAACGGTAGTTGAACTTTTTGCCACTTTGTTGCAAAACTTTGTCTTTCGCAGTCCGTCAAGGGTGTCATTTCCTTTTCCCCCGTACAAATAAACCAAGGCCTTTTCACCAGCTGATGATATCGCGTCTTTACTTCCACTTTGGCAACAGAATGCTTCTATACATTTCAAGAAACCGTTGTCTTCCCTCACTTTCCTCAAGGCCAATACCATACAGTCGTGAGGTTGTGTCACATCCACAGAGTGCATGGACAACTGGCAGGACACGACAGATGCTTTCACCGAGAGCTTCTGCTACTGAGTTAATATGCCAACATTTCCCACCTTCCTTGCTCGACTTGAAGTACAAATCATTCATCCCTCGTTCCGCATAATGACACAACAGCACCAACAAGTCTGTGTCCTCACCTATCACATATGTCACGGTTTCCCTTGCATGCTCAATTCCCTTCTTCGCAATCATGACATCTGCATCTGCTGGCGCATTGACACAGTCAATTCCATTTGCCTTGAATGTTTCACACAATAAGTCAATGAAGTTTTGCTTATTGTCCGAGTTTGACAAGAAGTTTTCCTTTTTTGACCGAAGGGGCATGGTTGGAGTGAACATCACCTTTTGACCAAAGACTCCTTTTGATCGTCGATTGTGTGTCATGTCCTTGGTAGTAGGTCCTGATTTATAACCGTCGAATACAACCACCGGGTTGAGAAAGTTTTTGGAAACATGCTTCATGTACATGCTTGCAATGTCCTCAAATGTGTCACCCTTCTTCCATGGAATCCTTTGCAATAAGGAACCATCCAGAACATAGGTCACAGTCCTTTCTTCCTCAAATGATTCCAATGACGACTTGGGAACAACAGCAGCTATCTCATCTCCTAGCTGTGGTTATTGGCTTCCCTGAGCCTCCCCCACTTATCGAAACAGAGCAGTAGGGTAGCTAGACAACTCATACGCAAAGACCTCTTCAACACCTAAGTCCCTGTTATTAACAAAGATGAGGAGCCTCTGGAAAAGGAGCTGTGGGTCGATTGGTACTTTTTCAGCACTGATTGTAACCTTTGCACCCAACGACTCAACTTGATCTTTCTTCCTAAATGAAAAGTCAAAAGCATTGCTACCTTCCATCTTCTGCACAATGTTCATACCAACCTCATACAGTAAATGAGGATTGGCCGAGGCTGGTCCTGTCACACCGTTGGCAATATTCCTGAGTTCATTTGATTCTTGAAATGGATCATAATCCTTGAAGAATGCGAGAACCTTCTCTGTGTCCTTCCTATCTCGTTCACGCCTTGCTTCAGTAATTTCTTTGTGCTGCTCAGAGGTGTGGAAATGCTTCCCTGTCAGTTCTTGCATAACTTCACTCACCTCAGCGCAGGCTGGCATAGCAAGTAATCAGCGCAGGCGTTGCGTTTCCTCCATGCCCCTACCACGTGTCAATACACCATTCGTTTTCAAAGAGCGCATCAAAACCTGCTCTATAACCAAGTCGCTTGGCAGTCCTGCCCACAGCCGATCACTTCGGCGGATCACAAATAGACCGGAGTTCAATTGACAGAACATGTCTGGGTTGAGCTGCTCAAGTTCAATCATGTCTTGAATGTACACATGGGCTGACTTGGCATAATTGTTATGACCACACGCTGCAAAGTACGGCAACATCTCCTGGGGTGTTCCGAGGGACCGTAGGAAAATCGCCCATTCTCAGTGCCCTCAGGAAGCGACGCAGCAGGTCAATCATGTCCATGTATTGAATCCATAGCTTTCCCATCTTATGCTCTGCTAAGGAGCTCTTCTCAGCTTTAAGTTTTTCAGAAATTCTGTTGAAAACGTCTTTACTGCAGACTTCATCCGGTGAAACGTCTTCACGCAACAGCTTATCCAAAAGATCTGCAGCCTCCTGGAAGTCCTTGCATGCGTCACTTTCCTCATCTACCATTGAGAGGTTGACACCGTATGCCCTGCCTAACACAATCGAACTCAAGGCTGTGTCAACCAAGAAGTGGCCTCTGATTGCTCGTGCATAGGCTTTCCCACTCAGCATTTGGGTCACAGCATTTTCAGCGTATATAAGTTCCAAAACCTCCTTAAGCCCAGATGCTTCCATAACATGGCCCATGCATCCCAAAAAGCTCATCACAGAGTGAAAGCCACCAAGGTTCAAAACAATGGGTTTCAGTTCGCTTCCTTCCTTCTCATGAACAATGATCGTCTTCGCTTTCCAATAAAGCGGTTGGTCGAATGTCAGCATTGGCGTCGTTCCCTGGCGATGGCTTTCCGCAGCAACGAAGTGAAGTGTGAGTAAATACAACTCATGTCCGTAGGGTCATGTCAATCATGGGCAAGAATGGACGGATGATTTCCCTGGGTGTGGTCCATGGCACACACTCTGCATTAAGCCGGACCAGCCTGGTCGTTTTGGTCGAAGCAACCATGACGTTTTCCACAGTATGTCCAGATTTTCAAGCTTGTCAGATGCTGAAATGGGGTCAAGCTTTCTAAATTCGAGAGGCCCACCCTTCTTGCGAACACTGCGGTAGTATTTGTTTTCAATTTGAGCTGCCGTGAAGTTGTTTTCAGGTGACTGCAATCTTGGTATTGATGTTGTGTCTCTTACTTCAGGGGTGACAGCAACAATTATACCCATACCATGGTATGTTCCTCGCCCATCAAGCGTACGCAAGTTGTGATCAACATTGTCTGCAACGAACTGTCCAAACCTGCCTGCAGTGGATATGTTGGTGCCCCTGAAATTGGCAGCACACTTCGAAAACCTCAAAACTTCTGCGTAAGGCAGACAGAAGCCGTGGCTGTTGTAAACTGTCCACAAGAAAGCGGGAACCAAAGTGCTGGTGCATTTGAACCGCCAATCCATACTGAATGGGTGCTACAATGGCCCTTGGTCTGGTAAGTTGCACGATACTTTGTCCAATTGATGCAACTTCAAGATCACATGACTTGCCACTGAACGTCTCTTGCAGCAATATACGAAGGGACTGCGGAACGTACGCCACATTCTTTTCCAGCGACCGGAAGTTCAGAAGGATCTGGATAGAAATCTCTACAAGTATCAATGTTCTTTATATCTGCTTTGATCAACCGTGCCGCAGCCCTGACTATCTTTCTTTGTTCTGGTTCCTCATCATCAGTCTGTGGGGAGTCTTTGAATTGTTGCAAAATCTTTGCAGCACTTTCTTTGACAGTTACAACATCGCTGCGTCCATGCACGTTACTAATAACCAGTTCATCCCCAAAATATGAAATAAGTTTCTGTTTCATGTATTTTACACTATACGCTTCAACATCAGGGCACAATGCGGGACATTCTATCAACGAGATCAACCACTGTAGTCTGTTCAGCATCATTGCCACTGACTAGGTCCTCGATTGCGAGTAGAAATGCTTCCTCTCGTGAGGCATCTACTTTGCGACCCTTGCGAGGAGGTTCACTGTCTGCGGAATCACGATATTTGGAGGGGGTCTGCCTATGTGTCTGGAAATTTGAGCTGCACTGCTTGGATATATTGCGTCAGCTGCTGGAAGATCGCGTGCAAAGTTAATTCGGCCTCTAACAGTGTCAGCCCACTCATCAGCCCTGGCATCACATGCAGAAAGTATTGTCCTTTGAAAGTTGAAGGTGCGTACTGGATACACTTCTACTGAATCATGCTTTGTGTTCCAAATAGATTTTTGTACCACAAAAAAAGCAGTTCTCTGTAAAACAAAAGTCTGGTGTCTGAGAACGAAGAGCAGGTTTTTCAGGACGTTTCTTCTGCTTCCCAGGAATTCTATTTGGCTTCGTATTGACATGCTTCTTTCGGCAATCAATGTGCACCGTTTGGCCCTCGGACACGGTTAATTGATGGCGTTCCACGTTCAGTACTGGCCTTGTTGATAGTATCTGCTCCCTTCGCCCTCAGCTTGACTGTTTCTCCTTCGTCTAACGTGTTTGAGCAAATGCCGCAGGGATTATGCACCACCTCTTCTTCCATGGCTTCGGTAGATGTCGCACCAATCTGTTGAAACAAGAAACAAGATGATGGGATTAGTATAGGCCTAGGCAAAATGTAATAGACAATAATGTGCAGTAAAGGTAGGGCTTGACCTAGAACAAATTGCAATAGAAGGTTTTTTGGCTGTAAGGTAATCACTTTCCAGGTGTCCAAAAGTTGGAGACTTTTTATATGTTCATCAGAGGGACCTAATAAACAAGTTAAAGCCAAAAAACGTTGTTTGTAATACATTTATAGGGTCTAGGAGCAACCAGAAAAAAGTTATCTGTAAATTGAAGCTTTGGACGGCGGCCATCTTGAATTTATGCAAATTAACCACTTTCCCGGTGTCCAAAAAGTTGGAGACTTTTTATATGTTCATCAGAGGGACCTAATAAACAAGTTAAAGCCAAAAAACCTTCTATTGCAATTTGTTCTAAGTCCAGCCCTACTTTGACTGGTCTACTAGGTCGGGGATGATTATGAGACCTAAGGGTAAAGTTGAAATAGTGTCCGATGTGGTAGGATCTTACGTGGATGTGGCATACTTAATAAGATTAAACAGGGATGTGGTAGTGTTTCGGAGGATGTACACTAGAACCAGGGATAAGTTGGACGAGCTCAAGTTTTGACCAAGCACTCTAATACTCAGACTGTGGATTTATTTCATTTGATGCGCTGGAAATTGTCTGTTGTGCAGTCTGAGGTAGACCATGTTTTTCGTAATGCTGAACCTGACTCTCACTCTCGCCGTAAACGGGGGTTGATTAATGTAGATGTTAAGCTACTTGGGGGTTTGTTTGGCCTTGTTACTGAGGAAGACCTTCAGTCTGTTGGGAGTAAAATTGAGGATCTTTCTATATATTTGGAGAAACAGAACAGGATTATGTCTACGAACAAACATGAATTTACAAAGCATGGTGACAACCATTACTGATATGAGTACATTTCTTAATGATGTACAAGGTTCACTAAATGCATTGGAGAGTAACGTAACGTTCTTTGAGGAGCTCGTCATGATATCCACTCGTATTGACACTTTCCATATTTTATCTACTATTTTGGGGAAGGATTTTGAACGCTATATGCATACCTTAGTTCACGCGGAGAACGGGCTAGTGACACTTGATTTACTTTCCTTGGCTGACTTATAAAGTTGCTGAAATTGGAAAATAGGGAATTTGATTTGGTACCTTTGGTGGGGTACTCAGAATTAGAGTCTTACACCCTTTTCTCGAGGTGTATGCGAGTCACGGTAAATTTCTTATGTTGATCCCTTTTGCTTCTGACATGAGTCTGTCTTGGTCTGAAATTATACCTTTTCCGGTAAAATTTCGTAATTCCTTGCTCACTATTCATTTTCCTGCTGAGAATTTGCTAGTTTCGAAAGGGAAGTATACTGATGATTACTATTCGCTACTGAGTTCCTCCACTGTTCATGCGTTGTGTCACACGGCTCTCGGCTTGTTTACTATTTGCCCAGCGTCTACCGTTCCTTTACTGCCAATGATGTCTAACAAATGAGTTCAAGCTATTATTGGCAATGCCGACATCCTGGATAATTGTAATTTCACTCCGGTTAAATTTCACCCATTTTTTCATGTTCACGTAATTAATACTCATTTTCTTTATTTTGTGAATGCTTCAGAACTACTTGTTACTTGCCCGGGCAGAGCACCCTTTCATAAATCATGTATTGGCCAAGTTTATGGAAGGGACTCGTGTCTGTTGGTTTCGTCACATCTTACTCTTTACACATCATTCACTCACATGCTTTCGTTCACAGAACAGGATATTCTGTTTGCTAGCATTCCGTCTGAAGTAAACATTACAAACAACTTTTCATTTCCCAAGATAATTTCGTGTGAGATTGAAACTTTGGAGCTGATTAACACATCCATGGATACGTTGTCATTCATGCATTTCGTTCGCCCTGAATACATCTACCCTATGCCACTGTTCATTGGTCTTGTCGTGCTTATTTTAATTATCATTTTCCTTGTAATTTCCAAGAACATTGAGGGTAGGTTGACAAATATTGAGATTATTCAAAATGTTAGACCATAAATTGTTTTCATTATGTGTAAGGCAGTAGAGGCCTGTAAATAGACCTGTGGCATTTGTGTTGGTACGATTCCGTGTTTAACTTACTTTGCATACATTTTATTTGCATATGGGAATTGTTGTTTTTCAGGTTTTCTATTTTCAGCAATTTTGTTTGTATATATGCTATGTAATTTGTATTGTATATATAACTATTTTGCACATTTAATTTGTTATTGCATATTGCATATTATCTGATTGGTTTAATTTTCTTTCCTTGTCATTCCATGTTGAAAACCAGATTTCAAAGGTATTACCTATCTCTTTCTTTTCCTTAGTATAAACTCCAACGTAGTGTTTATCTATATTGAAAATTAGTTTCACTCTACATCAACAAATTCGTCATAGTGTTATCAATGTTGAAATCTAATATTATAACTCTTGAAACACGAGTTATCAATTTTAATTTAAATATTAACTTGGACTACAACCTACAATTTATTGTATTCATATTTCAGAACAACTAATGACTGGATAAATTTTCGATCAAAGACATTGATTAAGTGATGTAGTCATTGGTGGATCCTATCGAAAGGATGATGAACTTTCTCTACATTGCTGCAATTCTGTTCGATTTGCTCTTATGTCTTTGTTGTGTGGGATATGTGTCCACTTATATATATATATAATCTCTTTATATTTGTCTTATGAACATTGTTGTTCCAGATTCTTCTTAATTTTAAATTCCTTTTACATATTGGGTTTACAAACTTCGAAAATCTTATAAAAAAATCACAAAACTATATTTTTTGTTCTTAATACTATAATCATTTTCTATTATATTTGTTTCGGAGAAATTTCAGTGGAACAAATTTATCTCTTATTTTTAAGTGGGGCGTGTTATGTACTCCAATGTATCCAATTATTATATCATGACTTATATATGTACAGGGGTGCACATATGGGAATCTAATAATCTAATAACTCTATTATAACAGCTTATATTATTAACGTTGTATTTTCCTTGTATCAAATACAATGGATGCAGTCCGAGGGGCAACAGGATGTATACAGTTGACCCCGCAGGTCATGGAATCCACATATGTCAGGGCTGATGTCATCAAACCAAGTCACACAACATCACGTGTCACGACGCCTGTAATATTGGCATGGAGACTGTGAGTGGAAAGTTTTACCTCGATCGGGTCACATTGGGAGACCCCACCCTAATACGTCATTATGGACACGTACTAGGATTGGCTGTGATGTACACGTAGAATGGTAATGAGTGGTTTTACGTCATAAAGAGGGGCGTAACCCGAGATTATATAAGGAGGATTTCTAGAGCTGGAAGGCAGAAAAGACGGGAACCCCAGCTCGTTCATCGAGAGGTCAGAGATCAGCTCTGTGTGTGATAACCAGACTATATAACATACTTGAATTAATCTTACTATTACGAATTCTTATACAATCAATATACTAGTGTATTTCTGAATAAGTCTTAGATATCTTTCATTAAACTATTATGAATTATTCTCAAGCTTCACTTACTTGATCCTAATATTATTTTGAGTTATATAATTAATCCCAGGGTAAGCCTGTGATGGTGGCAGTATTTACATGTAAATTTTTAGTCACCATATTTTATTTTGGTTTGGTTCCTCAGATGGGTGTCGTAGGAAGGATTGTGGGGCGCGTCTTGGTATTCTGGATACTGGAATGTTTGACTGGACAAGCTACGCACTGTCGCCGCTATCGCAGGCAATCCTACCAATCTCACTAGGTCGGGGATGATTATGAGACCTAAGGGTAAAGTTGTAATAGTGTCCGATGTGGTAGGATCTTATGTGGATATGGCATATTTAACTAAGATTAAACAGGGATGTGGTAGTGTTTCGGAGGATGTAACTAGAACCAGGGATAAGTTGGACGAGCTTCAAGATTTGACTAAGCACTCTAATACTCAGACTGTGGATTTATTTCATTTGGTGCGCTGGAAATTGTCTGTTGTGCAGTCTGAGGTAGACCATGTTTTTCGTAATGCTGAACCTGACTCTCACTCTCGCCGTAAACGGGGGTTGATTAATGTAGATGGTAAGCTACTTGGGGGTTTGTTTGGCCTCGTTACTGAGGAAGACCTTCAGTCTGTTGACAGTAAAATTGAGGATCTTTCTATATATTTGGAGAAACGGAACAGGATTATGTCTACGAACAAATTGAATTTACAAGGCATGGTGACAACCAATACTGATGTGAGTACATTTCTTAATGATGTACAAGGTTCACTAAATGCATTGAGAGAGTAACGTAACGTTCTTTGAGGAGCTCGTCCATGATATCCAATACGTATTGACCACTTCCATTATGTATCTACTATTTTGGGGGAGGGAGAAGGAATTTTGAAACGCTATATCGCATACACCTTAGTTTCACGCGGAGAACGAACGGCTAGTGACATCTGATTTAATTTCCTTGGCTGACTTTATATATAAGTTTTGCTGAAATTGGAAAAATAGGGAATTTGATTTGGTACACTTTGGTGGGTTCACTCAGCAAGAATTAGGAAGTCTTATTACCCTTTTCCGAGGTGTATGTGGAGTCACGGTATATTTCTTATGTTGATCCCTGTTGCTTTCTGACATGAGTCTGTCTTGGTATGAAATTATACCCTTTTACAGGTAACATTTCGTAATACCTTGCCTCACTATTCATTTTCCTGCTGAGCAATTTGCTAGTTTCGACAAGGGAAGTATACGGCATGATTACTATTCGCTACTGCAGTTCCTCCACCTGTTCATGCGTTGTGTCACACGGCTATCGGCTTGTTTACTATTTGCCCAGCGTCTTGCCGCTCCTTTACTGCCAATGTGTCTAAACAAATGCGTTCAAGCCTATTATTGGCAATGCCGATTACCTGGATAACTGTTAATTTCACTCCAGGGTTAAATTTCACCCATTTTTTCATGCTCAAGTAAATAATACTAATTGTCTTTATTGTTCATGAATGCTGGAGAGACTACTTGTTACTTGCCCAGGCAGAGCACCCTTTCATAAATCATGAGTGGGACAAGTTTATGGAAGGGACTCGTGTATGTTGGGTTCGGTCACCATATACTCTTTACCCAAAATTCACTCACATGCTTTCGGGTCACAGACCAAAGGAGTTCTGTTTGCTAGCATTCCGTCCTGGAAAGGAAACATTCACACAAACTCCACGTGCGCACGACGCCTTGTAATATGGGCATGGAGTCTGTGAGTGGAAAGTTTTACCTCGATCGGGTCACATTGGGAGAACCCACAACTAATACGTAATTATGGCAGCAGCGTACTAGGATTGGCTGTGATGTACACGTAGAATGGTCAATGAGTGGTTTTACGTCATAAAGAGGGTCGCTTCACCCCCCCACCCGAGATTACTCTAAGGAGGATTTCTAGAGCTGGAAGGCAGCCACCCCACAGACGGCGCCCCAACCCCAGCTAGTTCATCGACGGACGGTCACCCCGGCAGATCAGCTCTGCTGTGTGATAACCAGACGATATAACATGACAACTTGAAGTAATCTTTCTATTACGAATTCTTAGGCACAATCAATATACCGTAGTAGTATTTCTGACGAAGTCTTAGATATCTTTCATTAAACGATTTATGGAATTATTTTCAAGCTTCACGACTTGATCCTAATATTATTTTGAGTTATATAACTAACCCAGGGTAAGCCTGGGAGTATGGTTGGCAGTATTTATTAAACGGGGGAATGAAATTGATACGAAAAAAATAAACCATTAGTCTTTCTAACCTTGCATGACCTATACCGATATATTCGGATCCTACATAGTAACACAAACCTTCGCTATATCATTTATCATACATATTTAGACGCAATAAATCGCGCACGATAGTAAATACAGGAATTTGCCCTTGATAGGTAGATTAAAAATTAATTACCTAGAAAAATAATCTAAACAATACATCAGGGGGCCTATAATGTCTATCTTGGTTGAAGCACTTTTAATTATATATACAGTTATTGTTATGTTG